>JAKSZT010053780.1:234334-261544 GCA_026826555.1 Tolypeutes matacus
AGCCCACCCTGATTATCACAGAATCAGGACAGTGAGAATATTCGCATTCAGTTTTAACACTTTTATACCAACAGTGCTTAATGAAGGCAACAGCTAATAATTACATAAAACAAATCATTTATTGCAGAGCTACTTTAGATCCCAGGCACCATTCCTAATTTAGGGATTTAGCTGGTTTCGGACTCGTTAGGACAGGATCATGAAGATAGAAACCCCTCTCCCCACACACCTTGCTCAGCTGTGGTTTGTCTGTCTGTGACCCTCTGCTCACCTCCTTCTGCCCTGCATGCTCCTCTCCACCCCACTCTCCAGGACAGCTCATCCACATCCAGGCCTGTGGCGTCCACTGTCATGTACCTGCTGATGACCCCAGACCTCTGTGACCTTCTTCCCAAGTCATCTCACCAGTCCATAGGAGTCTCCAACTGGAGGGCCACAGGCACTTCAAAGACAATGTGTCTAGAACAGGACTGGCTTCCTCCTCTCCAGTCCTGTTCCTCCCTTCCTCCTCCTCTCCATGGGTGGCACCATCCTTCACCCAGTTGCATGTCCAGGAACCTGGGTGTCTGCCTCAATTCCTCCCTCCCACTTATTGTCTACATGCCAGTCACCAAGTCCTAGGTGTTCTACCTTCTGGTTTTGCCTAGATGCTATTCTCTCCTCTGTGTGCCCACCTGCCTTGATTTAGGGACCTTCCTATACCCTGGACCCTACAGTAACTTATCTGGGCACCCTGCCTCCAGGCCTATAAAACTATCTTCCTCCCCAGCATTTGATGTGATCTTTGTAAAATGCACATCTCATCATGTCCCTCCTCATCTTCCTGCTGAAAACCCTTTAATTGATGAAGCACAACCACCTTAGTGAAGCTTGAGGGCCTTTTGAGCCCTGGTTCATCCTCCTGCTTTAGTAGCATCTCCACACATACCCAGGCTCCCCTGGTTTAACCTTGCCACTCCCCAAATGTGCAATGCTCTCTTAGACTTTTGCAATGCTGTTCCGGTAACAATCTTTCCCCACCTCAATCTTGGCTAACTCCTACTTGACTTTCAAAACCCCGCAAAAGGGTCATCTCCTGGGAAACCTTCTCTGATCGCCAAGGTGGGAGTTAGATGATGCTTTTACATGCTTTCTAAGCACATGGGCTTTCCTCTGTCAAAGCACTCAAGACATTATGGCCATGATCAATTTTCTTTTTCTTAGCCCAGCTAGACTCTAAATCTTTGACAGCAGAAAGGTGTCAGGCATCTCTGCCTGACACATCATAAACAGTCTAGTCAGACTAACTCTGCCGTACAGAACCAGAGCTTGGTCCAGAGTGGGGTACGGGAAAATTGCCCACATACCCACTTCATCACTAAGATGGCATGGCAAGGTGGTACTAGAATTGGCTTTGATATCAGACAGACTTGGGTACAAATCTTGGCTTCACCACTCACTAGCTGTGTGACCCTGGACAAGTTTCTTAACCTCTCTGAGCTTCACTTGCCTAATATGTAAAGTGAGAATAAATGGCATGGGAGTGGGCTGGTGAGAGCGTTGTTGGAATATGTATTGATGATGTTCCAACGGTTTCAGCTAAAATCTCATGTGGACTATACTCCAGAATTTTTGACCAAATAAATAAATAACTGAAACCTCACTGTTCTGGGATGTGCTGAATCATATACTTCAAATCCTGTGCCTAGTGTTCTAGAAGAGTTCAGCTCACTGTCAAGGTAATCAGTTATGTGATAAAGAGGTACTAAATACTTTGTGATGATTTAAAAGCCAATGTCAAAGTCATTTTGTCCCACACTGAGATTTGCTGATTCTCAATGGGCAAAACGCTTACTGCTTTATGATACAAATGGTGACAGAATTAGTCCAGTTCTAGTTTAACAGGAAAAAGGCCAAAAATTATACATTTCAGCAAACCTGATACCTTTGACACATTCTAAGCTTATGTAGAAATTATCTTCCTCTTAAACTAAGATAAAACGAAATGGGAATAGTGATACTTCCTCAGAGTTGTGGGAAGATTGAATGATATGAATGTGCAAAGGGTTTGCACAGAGCTGCGTTCACAAAGGACATTGGTGGGGGAGAGTCCGCATGCCCCAGAGAGCGTTGAGAGTGCTGCTGGTGCAGGAGGGGGCCTGTGCTGCCCGCAGGGAAAAAAGCAAAATGAGCTCTCCCGAACTTACTCCTCAGAGTAAGTTATATTTTGTGTCATAAGAGTATGTTTGCACAACTGTGTCCCATGTATGTGCCCTACTGATCCATTTGGTGGACAGGGATACTTGCCAAATAAAATAACTCACAGAATCATGGCTCCAAAAAGCTGTAGCAGAACTCGGGGACTGACTGGACCAAACTTCTCTTGGCACGCAAAGAGGGAAACTGAGGTTCAACGAGAGGAAGAGATCACCCATATGGCTCAAGTCCAACTTCGTCCCCTATCTCCTTTGTCTATAAATGTTCCTTGGTGCTCCTGAGGTACCTCCGTCTGCATCTGCCCTGAAGGGAAGGAGCATGTGGGGTCACCCCTTAGCCCTGGAAAGCTCACACTTTAAACCTTCTGAGGGCACAGTGGGGGAGGCTGTGTCTGCAAAGGCTTCTGGGAGGAATTTTCATGGTGCTTCAAGAAAAAAAACACTGCACCCCTCACCTCAGCAAGCTTCTTCTCAAAGTCAAGTCATAGAAAATGGGAGGAAAATTGGAAGTGAAGAAAGCAAATGGTTCAGAGCAAAGCTACCCCCAGGCGAGGGCAAACAGGCCCCAAGGCACATTCAGAAACACCTCTGTCCATGAAGAGCAGCACTCAGTTATTACTGCTTCAGTAACGAGGTCAACATTTCTATATTCAGACACCGTGCAATCTCTAAGTGTCCCAAGGGTTTTGAGTTCTCTAGAGTTCAGTTGCTCATAATCCACCCCTCCACCTTCCCCCTCACACACACACAGAATGCCAGCCCAGTAGGTGAGGGAGGAAACGTCAGGGGTGGGTTGGGGTGGTTTTGTGCAGCCTGGCGTCCTCCTTCCATGCCAGAAGGGAAAGGGCGTCCCCATCTGGGAACAGGCAGGATGGCAGACTGAGTGCAGCGCTGAGCAGGGGCACAGTCTGCTTCTAGTAGTTCTAGTCCCTGGATGTCCCGCAGAATGACCTGGGGAACTTCTCCAAGCTACAGAAGACTGGCCCTTCACCAGAGACCCTGACTCAGGAGGTCCGAGGGGTGACCCTCTTTTTCTTTCTTAAACAAGTTCCATAGGGTTTCTGATCAACACCCAAGTTGAGAGCTGCAAGGTATTGAGCTCAGGTATGAGGTGTGTCACAAATGACTTCCTGCTAATAGTCATTAAGGGGCCAACATTTGTGAACGATTTACCCGTAACATTTTTTTAAATTATGGTAACATATGTATATAACATAACATTTCCCATTTCAGTGTTTTTTTTTTTTTTTTAACTTTATTTTGTACATTTAATCATTGAAAACATAAGCAATAAAAAACTAAAAAGTAAACACAGATGAATAAATATATACATTTCTCAATTAAATGTAATGGATACATGTAAATTTTTTTGTTGTTTTGTTTTTTGTTTGTTTTTTTGTTTTTTTTGTGTGTGTGTGAATCAAACAATATATTACACAATATATTTGGTTCATAGTAATGCATTCATACATTATTTGTCCTTTTGTGTCTGGCTTGCTTCACTCAACATAATGTCCTCCAGATTCACCCATGTTGCCATATGCTTTATGACTTCATTTCTTCTTACAGCTGCATAATATTCCATCGTGTGAATAGACCACAGTTTGTTTATCCATTCATCTGTTGATGGACACCTGGGTTGTTTCCAACTTTTGGCAATGATGAATAATGTGGCTATGAACATCGGTGTGCAGATGTCTGTTCGTGTCACTGCTCTCAGTTCTTCTGGGTATATACCCAGTAGTGGTATTGCAGGGTCACATGGCAAGTCTATATTCAACTTCTTTAGGAACTGCCAAACAGTCCTCCATAGTGGTTGTACCATCCTGCATTCCCACCAACAGTGAAGAAGTGTTCCTATCTCTCCACATCCTCTCCAACACTTGTAGTTCTCTGTCTTTTTCATAGTGGCCATTCTGATAGGTGTGAAATGATATCTCATTGTAGTTTTGATTTGCATTTCCCTAATCATGAGTGATGTTGAGCATTTCTTCATGTGTTTTTTTTGCCATTTGTATTTCTTCTTCGGAGAAATGTCTATTCAAGTCTTTGGCCCATTTTTTTTTTTTTTTTTTTTTTTATAAAGGGTATTTATTTGGTGTAAAAGCTTACAGTCACCAGGCCCTAAAGAGTCCCACTCAAGGTACTATAAGAGGTACTTTCTTACCCAAAGTCTGTTGCCATATGTTGCCACAAGATAGCGGGTGAAGTCTGTGAGGGTTCAGCCTTCCTCCTTACTCTTTTTTTTTTTTATTATGGGTAAAAATCAAAATTCTCACAATACATACAAACATTTGCAAAATGATATATAAATATATATGCATATATGTGTATTTGCTTACAAAAATGTTATTTATATATATATATATATACACATATATTTTAAGAGGTGCTTAGATTACCCAAAATATTACACGGAACCCACTGGGATTCCCATGCTGCCCACCTCCCACACCTCCCACCACATCCCACACAAACATCTCCCACAGTGTGGCCCACCACCCTCAATGAACTTACACATCCTGGAGGCTTGCCACCAACCATAGACCACAGTTCACACTGTAGACCACACTCTCTCCACTCAGTTCTGAGTGGTGTGTGCTGATTTAAAATTTTGGCCCATTTTTTAATTGGGTCCTTTGTCTTTTTATTGTTGAGCTGTAACATCTCTTTATATATCCTGGATATTAAACCCTTATCAGATATGTGATTTCCAAATATTTTTTCCCATTGAGTTGGCTGCCTTTTCATCTTTCTGACAAAGTCCTGTGAGGTGTAAAAGTGTTTAATTTTGAGGAGGTCCCATTTATCTACTTTTTCTTTTGTTGCACGTGCTTTGGTTGTGACGTCCAAGAAACCACCATCTACTACAAGGTCTTGAAGATGTTTCCCTACATTTTCTTCTAGTAGTTTTATGGTCCTGGCTTTTATATTTAGATCTTTGATCCATTTTGAGTTGATTCTTGTATAGGGGGTGAGATAGGGGTCCTCTTTCATTATTTTGGTTATAGATATCCAGTTCTCCCAACACCATTTGTTGAAGAGACTGTTTTTTCCCATCAGCGTGGGCTTGGTAGGTTTGTCAAAAACCAATTGACTGTATAGGTGAGGGTTTATTTCTGGATTCTCAATTCTATTCCACTGATCGATATGTCTATCTTTATGCCAGTACCATGCTGTTTTGACCACTGTAGCTTTGTAATATGTTTCAAGGTCAGGCAGTGAAATTCCTCCCTCATTGCTCTTCTTTTTTAGAATGCTTTTGGCTATTCGGGTGCACTTACCCTTCCAGATGAATTTGGTAATTGCCTTCTCTAATTCTGTAAAGTAAGCTGTTGGGATTTTGATTGGTATTGCATTGAATCTATAAATCAGTTCGGGCAAGATTGACATCGTCACGATATTTATTCTTCCAATCCATGAACATGGAAGGTCTTTCCATTTGTTTAGGTCTTTTAAAATTTCTTTTAGCATTGTTTTGTAGTTTTCTGCATATAGGTCCTGTACTTCCTTGGTTAAATTAACTTCTAGGTATTTGAGTCTTTTTGTTGCTATTGTCAGTGGTTTTAATTACTTTCACAATGTTGTGCTACCATCACCCTGTCCATTACCAAAACCTTTCCATCCCCCTAAACAAAAAAGATTTATCTTTTCAAAATATACAAATTAGCCAGATTTGAGGCCATTCCTCTAACTATCTCTCTCATATTCTCAGAGAGAAAGGGCTGGAGTGGCAGCTCTGATGGGAACTGTGCAAACCTGCAGACCTCCTGGAACTGTCACTGACAAATCTGCTCAGGGTTGGAATGATTTCAATATGTTCTAGAACTTTGCTGTTCTAGAAGCTTTGGGTTAAGTTCAAATCCAGAGGCTCCCATGGAAGTATGTCTTCAAAGCAGATGTTGCCCATATTGTGTTTCTCAGCAGAGAAAGTTTGGAAATCACCGCTCTAAGAGCAGGTGTACTCACCTTTAACCTGCTCGGGACTCACCTGGGGCTTGTGTTAAAGAGCAGTTTCTGCATCAGAAGGTCTGGGGTGGGACCTGAGGCTGTGCATTGTAACACGATCCGGTGCATCTGTCCTGGACCCATAGTGGACAACGCTGGAGCAACCAGGGCTATCTCAATTATTAACCAACACTGGGAGTGGGCCTGGGTGGGATCCCGAGGCGGGAAGCATGGTGGTTCTAAAGAAGGGGCTCCACAGCTAAGATGACCAACCATCCCTGTTTGCCTGGACCTGAGGGATTTCCTGGGACACGGGACTTTCAGTGCTAACACTGGGACAGTCCAGACAAACCGTCTATAACCCAATGCAATGAGTTTAGGTGAAATTTTGAAATAGACATCTGAGAGAGGCTCAAGAATGCTTACAAAATAAAAACCAACATGCTATAAATTACCCCAGTGTAAGAATAAGTACTTTTAAAAAGTGTGGAGGGAAGGTAGATTAAACTCATGATCACGGTAAAGTGGAGCTGATCGGGAAAGTCTTCTTGAGAGGCTGAACTCTGAGTCGGCGTGGGAAGGTAAAGGGATCAGAGAATGAGCCGAGGCCAGGAGGCGGCCTGGGAGTTTAAAGGAAGGGTCCCATTACTGCCCAAACCAGCTTTGGTTAGCATCGATTTTATATGAAGCCATCTTTTTTGTTTTGTTTTTGTTTTTGTTTTTGTTTTCATTTAATCTTTTTTTTTTTTAAACTTTATTTTGTACATTTAATAATTGAAAACATAAGCAATTAAAAACTAAAAAGTAAACACAGATGAATAAATATAGACATTTCTCAATTAAATGTAATGGATACATGTAAATTTTTTGTTGTTGTTTTGTTTTTTGTTTTTTTTTTGTTTTTTTTTGTGTGTGTGAATCAAACAATATATTACACAATGTATTTGGTTCATAGTAATGCATTCATACAGTATTTGTCCTTTTGTGTCTGGCTTGCTTCACTCAACATAATGTCCTCCAGGTTCATCCATGTTGTCATATGCTTTATGACTTCATTTCTTCTTACAGCTGCATAATATTCCATCGTGTGAATAGACCACAGTTTGTTTATCCATTCATCTGTTGATGGACACCTGGGTTGTTTCCAACTTTTGGCAATGGTGAATAATGTGGCTATGAACATCGGTGTGCAGATGTCTGTTCGTGTCACTGCTCTCAGTTCTTCTGGGTATATACCCAGTAGTGGTATTGCAGGGTCACGTGGCAAGTCTATTATGAAGCCATCTTATCTGAGTTGGCAGAAGCTGCCAGACCATAAAATGAATGTATGTCTATCTGTATTAAATATCTATAGTTATAGGGCATTGCCTTTCCCCTCCAGGCCCATGGCAGTTGATCTGGCTCTGCACCTACGTAGCCCTGGTAAGAGACCGTTGCCACAGTGACGTGGTCTAGCGGCCTCACCTGGTGGCTGTGGCCCTGGTGGGGATTTGGTCCAGTCTCCACCCCACCATGTGCAGTGTGATTCAGGTAGGATGAGGGCCGTCGTCTACCTGTCCGTGTTTGTCTTCGTTCTCTCGCAGGGATGATTGAGGCAGGAGGGCTCTGGAAGCCTTCTGGAAACACTCAGGACCCAGCCTGTATTTAACAGAGTCTGGGAAAGCCTTGCGGCTGCTCCAAGAAAACTCTTTACAACAAAGACTGCAAACATTAATTTTTGGAGCCCAGCCATACTCTGGCCCACGAGTTTGATCTAGAACTCAGAGTTTGTGGGTTTGGAATCCTGATATGTGGTAATAAAACCACACCCGCTGGGGATGGGGTACAGAGAAGTTTATTAATTATGAAATATATTGAAATAAAGCCAGCTTTATTTCTTTAGGAGAGTGGTTAAGATGTGAACTTTGGAGTCAGACAGGCTTGTGTGCAAGTCCAGCTCTGGCATTTTCTAGTGATCTGATCTTGAAATTACTTAACCTCTCTGAGCCTTTGCTTCCTCATATTTCGAATAGAAGTAATAATAGTACTTCTTCAGGGTGCTGTGCCTTCACACTGGCACAGGGTCAATGCCCCCAAAACACTAGCTACTTTTTCATGACTGTTACAGTTTCACAGACTGCTGGAGTAGGGTCCCTGGAAGGAGTCCTGCTGGGTCTCCTTTAAGGAGCCAAGTGTCGTTGGCACATTGCTAGTAATTGAAAGCTACAAGATGCTGCCAAATTATTTGAAAAGATGTGTTCGAAATCCATATTTGGTAGAGTAGAACAAAAAATCCTCAGTTCACAGAGCTTAAAGATCAAGACAATTCTGACCCTCTCTTTGTGTTAATAAATGTTTTATTTTAGAATAGCTTTAGATTAACAAAAGAGCTGCAAAGATAGTACATAATTTCCATATCCTCCACACCCAGTTTCCCCTATTGTTAACATCTCCCATTAGTATATTGATACATTTTTATTAAATATAGTCCATACTTTATTCAGATGTTCTTAGCTGTTCTTCTCATTTTAGCTGTATTTAATGGAAGTTATGCATAAGATTATTTCATTCCTTTATCTTCTCAATAGATTTTTCCTTACATTTGCCTTTTTCCTTTCCTACTTGGTAAGATTTGGCTTTATATTTGTGGATCTTTTTGTGGCCTTTGTCCAGTTTTAGCCTCGTGATATCCACCTTGCTGGAGTGACCACCCCTTAGGAGCAATGCCATTTGATGTAGGTGACATATTTCTTCCTGTAAATCTGAACTGCTTTGCTGATTTGCTGACCTTTGTAGTGTCCTCGCACAACCTGAACTTCACCATCTTTTCCGAGAGGCATGGATCAAACATTGTACTTCTTTCTCGTTCCTTGGAAAGAGGGGAAGACAATCTTGCTGCGACTGTCTGGGCAGTGGAGTTTCCCGAAGAACGTCTCGAAGTAACTAGTCTCAGCAAAGACTTCATGAAGCTTCCAGACCTCGCTCGCGCACTGGAAGGCTGTTTCGACCTGAGAACTGTGCAGGATTTTCCAGCCAAAACGAAGTTGAATCCCTTTGTGACTTCTCAAGGGAGCAAGAACCATGAAAGGCTGGCACCTGGGGTGAGGCTGCAGCAGCAGCAGGGGGAACCAAGAGCATGAGCTGGGGAGCCTTCAGCCTGGGGCGCAGCGCCAGTGGGCGGCCCTGGAGCCGTCTTGTTCCCGCCCAGCCTCGTATTCGTGCAGGCACAGTCCTACAAGTCTCTCACGGGGTGTCCTGCGCCAGCCTCCTGCTGGGGCAGCCTTGCTGTGGTCCACTTGCGCTTTCTGCTGGCTTCCCTTTTTCTGCGGTGAGGGGTGCCGCCCACGTACCAGGGATGGAACCCACGACCTCATTCATACATGGGAAGCAGACGCTCAACTACTTAAGCTAAATCCACTCCCCTGTTGGATTTTCTTAAAGCAGTTTAGCCATGAGCATTGTGCTATGGATTCGAGTTATATATTATATATAGATCATTACTCATGCTATCCAACAAAGATTTAGGGAGACTATGCGGGAGTCTAAAGTTCATTAGAGGTCATGTGTGGCAGATTTCCCCCAGAGGAGATTCCAGATGTTTCCTGAAGAAGAAAAAAAAAAAAAAAGGAGAGTAAGAAGGAGGCCTCAGCAAGCTGAGTGAGGTCAGTTCTGGAATTGGAGGCCTGCAAGGGAAGGATTTCGGTCTGGAGGACCATAAACCAGGGCCTCGTCTCTCCTCAGCTCCTCCTCAGCTGCCTCTCTGCCCTGGCTGGGTAGCTGATGAGGGAAAAAGAAGGAAGAGAGAGACAAAGGAAGGGCAGCAAAAGAACCTGGCAGGCACTTGGGAGCCATTTGCTCCTGCTTATCCACAGGGAAGTGGATTTAAAGCCACCCAAGAGTGGTGGTGCCTGGCTTGGGCTTCCCTTATCTTGTAGAGCCAACAGGAGAGCCATGCACTTGGATATCCTTGAGGGCAGGCTTGAGAAGCTGCCTAGGGTGAGATGCCATGCAGGGGAAGGCAAAACAGAAGCCAGGTGAACCAGCCAGGCCAGTTGGGAAAATGTTTGCCCTCAAAACTGCTGGCCAGTGCTCACTTCAGCAGCACATATACTAAAATTGGAATGATACAGAGAAGATTAGCGCAGCCCCTGCACAAGGATGACACGCAAATTCGTGAAGCATTCCATATTTAAAAAACAAAACAAAACAAAAACCTGCTGGCCAGGTGTCACCAGCAAGACTGGGGTGTTGTATTTTCATTTATGGCTCCAACCAGGGAGAGTATACACTAAAAACTATAATAATGATTGTGTCTGGGCATCTGTGGCAGTTTGATGTATTTATGAATTCCAAAAATATAATTGAATCATGCTTGTAAACTGATCTGTTAATCTGGGCATGATTAGGTTAGGATTCAGGCATTGAGCCCCACCCCTTGGTGGGTGGGGAATTGAATATAAAAGGCAAGGCAAAGGACAGTTGAAGCAGTCTTTGAGAAGCAGTTTTGATGTTGGAAAGAAGGCCCCAGGAGAAGAGAAGCAAGCTGTTCACCTGATCGTCTACAGCTGAACTTGTGGAGGAAACAGGAGCTAAGCCCAGAGAGAAAAGCAGCCCCAGGAAGAGAGGGACCCCAGAAGCCTGAACCCTGGCAAACCCCTGCAGCTGCCTTGCTCTAACACGTGGCAATGGACTGTGGTGAGAGAGAAAACTTAACGCTTTATGGCCTGGTATCTGTGGACTTCTACCCCAAATAAATACCCTTTATAAAGACCAACCCATTTTTGGTATTTCACATTAGCACCCCTTTGGCTGACTAATACAGCATCTATTGCAGGTCAGACACTACATTATTTCACTCAACCCTCAATGAAAGCCCATGAGACAGATCTTTCCGCCCCACATTCTACATGTGAGGCATCTGAGACTCAGGGAGCACCAGGAACTGGCCTGTGGTCTCACCCAGCTATTGTGTCAGGGCTGGGAGTCAGCTTCAGGTCCCAGTGACTCAGGAGGGGAGTTCAGAACCCTTGCTTCCCCCACATCGCCGTGTGTCTGCCATGACTTTGCCCCCTCCTCCTCCCTAGCTAGTCCCATGTGCAGTGGACAAGCTTTCTGGAGCCCGGCAAGGATAGTAAATTCTGAAGTCTGGGCAGAGGGCAGTTGGCAGGCCTCATGGCGACAGCTTTTAAAACAAGACCTAGGGGAGAAGGTGTAGCCCAGTGGTTGAGCACCTGCTTCCATTGTTCAAGGTCCCAGGTTCAATCCCCAGTACCTAAAAAAAAAAAAAAAAGCAAGACCTAAAGCAGAGTTTGTGTGGTGCTTGTTATTTCTAACCCCCTCCACCCTCAACTCAACTAGGCAAGCCATGCAAAAGACTGCCAAGCTGGGCTCTCGGGTGAATCCCACTCGCCTTCTGTTTGTATGTGCCACTTACCACCTTGAATTGATGTCTTCTTGCCTCAGGCTGCTCATCTGTAGAGTCCAGGTGATATTTGTACCAGGCCACAGCAAACGCTCTGAGAATAAGGGGACAAGCTGCTGCTTTAGGCTTTCCCTTGTCTTTGCCCTGGCATGTTCTCCTCCATCAAAACACGACAGCACAGAGATTTCTCTTCTGTGGAGTTTAGTCAAAGAGTTAACACTAAAAACCCAACAAAAAGGGGGTGTGGAGTTTTTCCTCCTGGCCTGAATCCAGACTTAAGTTTGCTGGGGTGGGAGGCCCGCAGGAGCGTCCGACTGCTTTTTGAACCCTGCTCATCTTAGCAAATACATGCCTTTGCAGCCTGCTCGGCCGCCTGCTGCCCCTCTCCTGGCCCCTCACCCTTCTTAAGGCCTCTGCTGGGTGGCAGAGTCACCGACAAAGCTGACTGGAGGAAAGTGTATGCACTGTTGATGGGCCGACATGTCGTGCACGTGTAAGATGAAATCAGCTGGCGGATGATCCGTGGGAGTGGTGCCTGCAGGGGCGGACAGGCCTTGGGAAAGGACACTCATTGTCCTGGGGCACCAGAGCCCAGGAAGACCGCCAGGTCCTCATGCTTTGTCTCCGGTCCTCTGCGTGCAGGCTTCTGCCCCGCTCCACTTGAAAATGCTCTAACAGAACTCACCTACACTCTCCAGATGACCAAATCCAGTGTTTACATTTCTGTCCCTAACTTATTTGTTCTTTCTGCAACATCTGGCCCTGGGGACCACTCCTGCATTCTTTTTTAATTTTATTGAAGTATATCATTCATACATGAACATACATAAACAATAAGTGTATAGTGAAAGTTGTGAACTTACAAAACAAACATGCATAACATCATACAGGGCTCCCATACATCACACCACCACTAATACCTTGCATTGGTGTGAAACATTTGTTAGAAATTATGAAAGAATATCATCAAAATAGTACTACAATGTGAATATCCTCTCTGTCCTGATTTTGTGGTAATCAGGCTAGGCTAAACATTTGCTATATTAGAAACCATGCATGTATCCCCAGACTTAGTTTTTCTCCCTAGGTCTGGTTTTTAGAATGCTGGTGATAAACTAAGCCTGATTTATTATATGACCATCCTGTATGGGAAATGACTGTAACTCTAGGTATCTTTGGTCAACCTTAAGAGATATAGCAGGGAGGTGGATGTGGCTCAAATGATCGGGCATCCATCTCCCATGTGGAGGGACCTGGGTGTCATCCCTGGGACCTCCCGGTAAAAATTAAAAAAAGGAAAATATAGAAGGCATGCGGGCCGCCAGGCCCTGTGTGCAGGTGCGCCATTAGGCCCCACAAATGGGTGAGCCTCCCTAGGCCCTGCGCACAGGTGTGCCATCAGGCCCCGCTGAGCCACGCAGCAAGATGATGACATAACAGGAGAGTGACACAAGGGAGAGCCAAGATGAGACGCACCGAAAAACCAGGAACTAAGATGGTGCAGGCAGTAGGACACCTCTTTCCCACATTGGCGGTTCTGAGGATCGAATCCCAGTGAAGACAGGAGGAGAAAGATGAGAAGAGAGGGCAGGAAACAGACACAGTTGCCCAGCGAATGGACACAAAAACAGCAAAAACGGGAGGTGGAAGGGGTGATAAAAATGGATAAAAGTAAATAAATAAATAATTTCTTAAAAAAAGATAGGGAAGTAAGATACGGACTATAGTTAGTAGTAATACTTTGACGATGCTCTTTCATAATTTATTAACAAATGTTTCACAGCAATGCAAAGTATTTGTATGGGGTGATGTGTGGTAGCCCTGTTGGACATATGAGTCTGGAGTTCCAAGTTCAGTTTGGTGACACACACTTACAGCAAAGGGTGTGTGTAGCTCCCTTGTGCAGAAGATGGTTAGACAGGTAAACAGGAAGACCCAAGAATTGACATGTTATTCTGATGGTGTTGATTTTATAAGTTCACAATGTTTACTGAACACTTATTGTTTATGTATGTTCATGTATGAATGATATACTTCAATAAATTGTTTTTAAAATGAAAAAATATATATATTACTATACTAACTATAGTCCATACCTTACATTTGCTGTATTTTCCCCCCAACCCACCCTATTATTCTTTTTTTTTTTTTTACTTTTATCCATTTTTACCCCCACTTTTTGCTGTTTTTGTGTCCATTCACTGGGCAATTCTCTGGGCGCACCTGCACGCGGGGCCTGAGGAGCTCAACTGCTTGCGGGGCCTGGCAGTGCACCCATGCACAGGGCGTGGTAGCCCGCGTGCCTTCTATATTTTTCTTTTTTTATTTTTACCAGGAGGTCCCGGGATCGAACCCAGGTCCCTCTATATGGGAGATGGATGCCCAATCATTTGAGCCACATCCACCCCCCTGCTCTATCTCTTAAGGTTGACCAAAAATACCTAGAGTTATAGTCATTTCCCATATAGGATGGTCATATAATAAGTCAGGCTTAGTTTATCACCAGCATTCTAAAAACCAGACCTAGGGAGAAAAACTAGGTTGGGGGTAACATGCATGGTTTCTAATATAGCAAATGTTTAACCTACCCTGATTATCACAAAATCAGGACAGCAATCAGTGCATTCTTAAAACCATTTGCTCCATGGGGCCCTTATTTAAATTATTTCCATATTTCCCCTATCTCTGTGATTGCCTTTCCTTGGTCTCCTTTACTGACTTTTCTTCCTCCTGCTGCCCATAGTCAGCTCCAGGCTCTCTTCCAGCTGCTTGCTCATTCTGCTACGTTCTGGGCATATTCCTTCCCACACCAGGCTCCTGGTCCCTCCAGCTCCCAGCTCTCTATCTCCAGTCCAGGCCACTTGAATCCCTCTCCCTCTTGGCCAGCTCCCTTTTAGGCCCAGGGGCTCAACTTGGACTCTTATCCTCTCCACCCCCAACCTGCTCCTCCTCCAGCCTTTTCTGCTGGAATCAAGGGCTCCACCATCCATCCGGTCCTCAAACCAGGAGTTGCCCTTCCTCTTCACCCTCCATCCAGTTGGTCACCATTTCTCCTCTAATCCACCTCCCAGACATTTCTGGGCTCCTTCCTTCATCTTTCCCACAGCCATTGCCTTAGTTTTGTTGGCACCATTTCCCCTTGGATTGCCACCATAGCCTCCCACACAGCTTTCCTGTCCTGCTGCATTCTTTCTCTACACTGTTACCGGCATGGTCTTTCTAGAACACACATTTGGTCATGTTATTCTGCACAAATCTTTCCCTGGGACTCATCACCATCAGAATAACATGTCAACTCTTTTTTTTTTTTTTTTTAAAGATTTTATTTATTTATTCATTTATCCCCCCCTTGCTGCTTATGCTCGCTGGGTCAGCCAACACGCCATGTGGGCAGGCTTGCCTTCACCAGGAGGCCCCGGGAACCGAACCCAGGGCCTCCCATATGGTAAACGGGAGCCCTACTGATTGAGCCACAGCCGCTTCCCAACATGTCAACTCTTGGGTCTTCCTGTTCACCTGTCTAACCATCTTCTGCACAAGGGAGCTACACACACCCTTTGCTGTAAGTGTGTGTCACCAAACTGAACTTGGAACTCCAGACTCATATGTCCAACAGCTCACTTAACATTTGTTGCCTATACTTTTTAAAAAACAAATCAATTTTATTGGTACATATTAGTAAAGCATAAATGCATCCAAAGTGTACAATCAATGGTGTTCAGTATAATCACTTAGTTTTGCATTTATCATATAAATCATTTTTAGAGCATTTTCATTATTCCAGTAATAATAATAATAATAATAATAATAAACAAAAACCAAATAAACAAATAAACAAAACTCATCACTTCTCAATTTCTCTATGCTTCCCCTGCCATACTTAGCTGCTGTTCTGTTTCCTTTTCTTTATTTTATTTGTATTTATATTTTGTAAAAACAGTCTTATATATGCAATATCAACCATATTCATGTTTAACATGAGGTTTCACTATGTTATACAGTACCATGTTACATTTTTTAGCTTTCCTTCTAGTAAGATACATGGCATATTTTTAATAGGGATATCAGACTTAATATGTGAAAATCTAACTCTGGGATCAATATAGTGGTATGAGAAACTTCAGAAGCTTTGAACAACCAGTAAGAACTTACAGAAACATCTTCCTAAAAGTTCCAGAAAAACAGTTAAAGAAGTATAGTAACAGGGCAAGTGCCAAGTCAAGAAAAAGGCTGCTAGGGGTCAGATATGGCTCAACTGGTTGGGCGTCCGTCTCCCATATGGAGGGACCGGGGTTCGTTTCCCAGGACCTCCCGGTAAAAAAAAAAAAAAAAAAGAAAAAGGCTGCTTAAAAGTGGTAGGATCTCATGGCCTATGGGCTATCCCTTCTCCCACCCCCCACTGGCTTGGTATGGAGCTGGTTTACACTCCTAATATGGATGCCTGGTTCTGGAGTGAACAGAATCACCCTCATACACACACTGGGAGCATGTATGTCTGGCCCAATATGTCTGGTGGTGGCTTGAGGGACTTGCCATCCCAGAACTCATGCTACACGTAGAAGGCAGTTCCGAGAACTCTTCTACAGAGTGCTGTAGGGGAGCAGTCAAGTGGCTGCCTGGTGCAAGGAACTGCTGACTGTAGGGCATATAGTGCAGTGCTCAGGACCTTGAGTAGACTCTTTCCTAGGGAAGAGGTGACATTAGTATCCAGGTAAAAGGGAGATTCCTAGGGTCATAAGCACATGCCCAAGTGCCCAAGACAAGACACGTGCACAGAACGAATCAGGGAGGTCCCTACCTTTTGGCCTGGAGCTATTCTCTAAACTAATTGTATGGGTAAACCCTGAAGAAGAGGATTCACACAGGTCTATCTGCAAAGACTGGGAAAAGGGTTTTCTTTGTTCCTTCATTATTTTGTTGTTGTTGTTGTTGTTAGCTTCTGGCATTCAAGGAAATCTCTGTCATAACACTGGCTGGATACAAACTTAAGGAACAAACATCACAGAATTCTAAATCCCAGCAACAACACATTAAAATATCAAAATGTCCAGGTTGCAACAAAATATTACAAAACATGAAAAGAAACAGGAAGTGATGGCCCAGGCAAAGGAGATTAAAGCATTAGAAACCATCAATAAGGAGGACCTGGGACATACCAGACAAAGACTTTTTTTAAAAGGTCCTAAATTTGTTCAAAGAGCTAAAGAAAAACATGGACAAAAAACTAAAGGATATCAGGAAAACAATAGGTTAACACAAAGAGAATATCAATAGGGAAAGGAAATTATAAAAAGGAACCACACAAAACTGAATACCACAGTAGCCAATATTAAAAATTCCTTAAAGGGGTTCAATAGCAGATTGGAGCTTGCAGAAGAAAGAATAAGTGAACTTGAAGATAAGAAATTGAAACCACCAAGTCTGAGAAAACAGAAAAAAAGAATAAATAAAAGTGAACAGAGCATGAGGAACCTGTGGGACACCATGAAGCGTACCAACATATACATTGTGGGAGTCCCAGAAGGAGAAGAAAGAAACAAAGGAACAGAGAGAATATTCAAAGAAACAATGGCTGAAAACTTCCTAAATAACACGAAAGACATGAATATACTCATCCAAAACACTCAACAAACTCCAAATAGAATAAACCTAAATAGACCCATACTGCAACATATTATAATCAATCTGTCAGATGCCAAAAATAAAGAGAAAATTCCAAAAGCTTCAATAGAGAAAGAATGTGTCACATACAAGGGACCCTCAATAAGATTAAGTGCCAAGTTCTCACCAGACACCATGGAGACAAGAAGCAGTAGGATAATTTTTTTTTCAAGGTCTTACTTGGAATTTGTTTTTTTTTACTTTATTTTGTGCATTTAATAATTGAAAATATAAACAATTAAAAACTAAACACTGGGAAGCGGCTGTGGCTCAATCAGTAGGGCTCCCGTTTACCATATGGGAGGCCCCGGGTTCGGTTCCCGGGGCCTCCTGGTGAAGGCAAGCCCGCCCGCACGGCGTGGTTAGCTGACCCAGCGAGCACAAGCAGCAAGGGGGGGATAAATGAATAAATAAATAAAATCTTTAAAAAAAACAAAAACAAAAACACTAAACACTGATGAATAAATATATACATTTCTCAATTAAATGTAATGGATACATATAATTTTTTTTAAAAAATCAAACAATATGTTACACAATATATTTGGTTCATAGTAACACATTCATACAGTATTTGTCCCTTTGTGTCTGGCTTGCTTTGCTCAACATAATGTCCTCGAGGTTCATCCATATTGTCATATGCTTTACGACTTCATTTCTTCTTACAGCTGCATAATATTCCATGGTGTGAATAGACCACAGTTTGTTTATCCATTCCTCTATTGATGGACACCTGGGTTGTTTCCAGCTTTTGGCAATGGTGAATAATGTTGCTATGAACATCAGTGTGCAGATGTCTGTTCGTGTCACTGTTCTCATTTCTTCTGGGTATATACCCAGTAGTGGTATTGCAGGGTCATATGGCAAGTCTATATTCAACTTCTTTTAGGAACTGCCAAACAGTCCTCCATAGTGGTTGTACCATTCTGCTTTCCCACCAACAGTGAAGAAGTGTTCCTATCACTCTACATCTTCTCCAACACTTGTAGTTCTCTGTCTTTTTAATAGTGGCCATTCTGATAGGTGTGAAATGATATCTCATTGTAGTTTGATTTGCATTTCCCTAATCATGAGTGATGTTGAGCATTTCTTCATGTGGTTTTTTTTTTTTTTTTTTCCTGCTTAAAATAAGATTTTATTTATACAAATATAGACAGATCACTGATGTGGCAAAAATTGTAAAGATAGGGTGTTAATCATGAAAATTTGGAAAATTCTGGATTATGTTACTGTATAAGACAATGTCATCATCTACTTTTTTTTTTTTTTTAAAGAATTTATTTATTTATTCATTCATCCCCCCGCCCGCTGCCCGCGCTCGCCGGGTCAGCCAACCACGCCGCGCGGGCGGGCCTGCCCCCACCAGGAGGCCCCGGGAACCGAACCCGGGGCCTCCCACATGGCAAACGGGAGCCCCACTGATTGAGCCACAGCCGCTTCCCTCATCTACTTTTTAAAAAACTTTATTGTGTACATTTAATAATTGAAAATATAAACAATTAAAAACTAAAAAGTAAACACAGATGAATAAATATATACATTTCTCAATTAAATCTAATGGATACATATAAATTTTTAAAAAAATCAAACAATATATTACACAATATATTTGGTTCATAGTAACGCATTCATACAGTATTTGTCCTTTTGTGTCTGGCTTGCTTCACTCAACATAATGTCCTCCAGGTTCATCCATGTTGTCATATGCTTTATGACTTCATTTCTTCTTACAGCTGCATAATATTCCATCGTGTGAATAGACCACAGTTTGTTTATCCATTCATCTGTTGATGGACAGACACCTGGGTTGTTTCCAACTTTTGGCAATGGTGAATAATGTGGCTATGAACATCGGTGTGCAGATGTCTGTTCGTGTCACTGCTCTCAGTTCTTCTGGGTATATACCCAGTAGTGGTATTGCAGGGTCACATGGCAAGTCTATATTCAATTTCCTTAGGAACTGCCAAACAGTCCTCCATAGTGGTTGTACCATCCTGCATTCCCACCAACAGTGAAGCAGTGTTCCAAGCTCTCCACATCCTCTCCAACACTTGTAGTTCTCTTTTTAATAGTGGCCACTCTGATAGGTGTGAAATGATATCTCATTGTAGTTTTGATTTGCATTTCCCTAATCATGAGTGATGTTGACCATTTCTTCATTTGTTTTTTTTGCCATTTGTATTTCTTCTTTGGAGAAATGTCTGTTCAAGTCTTTTGCCCATTTTTTAATTGGGTCGTTTGTCTTTTTATTGTTGAGTTGTAACATCTCTTTATATATCCTGGATATTAAACCCTTATCAGATATGTGATTTCCAAATATTTTTTCCCATTGAATTGGCTGCCTTTTCACCCTTTTGACAACGTCATGTGAGGTGCCAAAGTGTTTAATTTTGAGGAAGTCTCATTTATCTACTTTTTCTTTTGTTGCACGTGCTTTGGGTGTAAGGTCCAAGAAACCACCACCTACTACAAGGTCTTGAAGATGTTTCCCTACATTCCTTCTAGTAGTTTTATGGTCCTGGCTTTTATATTTATTTATTTATTTTTATTTTTTTTTTTTTAAAGATTTTATTTATTTATTCATTTATCCCCCCCCTGCTGCTTGTGCTCACTGGGCCAGCCAACCACGCCGTGCGGGCGGGCCCGCCCTCACCAGGAGGCCCCGGGAACCGAACCCGGGGCCTCCCACATGGCAAACGGGAGCCCCACTGATTGAGCCACAGCCGCTTCCCATGGCTTTTATATTTAGATCTTTGATCCATTTTGAGTTGATTCTTGTATAGGGGGTGAGATAGGGGTCCTCTTTCGTTCTTTTGGTTATAGATATCCAGTTCTCCCAACACCATTTGTTGAAGAGACTGTTTTTTCCATTAGTGTGGGCTTGGTAGGTTTGTCAAAAACCAGTTGATTGTATAGGTGAGGGTATATTTCTGGGTTCTCAATTCTATTTCAATGATTGATGTGTCTATCTTTATGCCAGTGCCATGATGTTTTGACCACTGTAGCTTTGTAATATGTTTCAAGGTCAGGCAGTGAAATTCCTCCCACGTTACTCTTCTTTTTTAGAATGCTTTCGGCTATTCGGGTGCACTTACCCTTCCAGATGAATTTGGTAATTGCCTTCTCTAATTCTGTAAAGAAAGCTTTTGGAATTTTGATTAGTATTGCATTGAATCTATAAATCAGTTTGGGTAAGATTGACATCTTCATGATATTTATTCTTCCAATCCATGAACATGGAATGTCTTTACATTTTTTTAGGTCTTTTTTTTTTTTTTTTTTTTTTTTTTTAGCATTATTTTGTAGTTTTCTGTATATAGGTCTTGTGCTTTTTTGGTTAAATTAACTCCTAGGTATTTGAGTCTTTTTGTTGCTATTGAAAATGGAATTTTTCCCCTGATTTCCTCCTCAGGTTGTTCAGTACCAGTGTACAAAAACATTACTGGTTTTTGTGTGTTGATCTTATATCCTGCCACTTTGCTGAACTTATTTATTAGTTCAAGTAGCTTTGTCGTGGATACTTCAGGATTTTCTAAGTACAGGATCATATCATCCACAAACAGTGAGAGTTTTACTTCCTCTTTTCCTATTTGGATGCCTTTAATTTTTTTGTCTTGTCTATTGCCCTAGCTAGAACTTAGAGTACAATGTTGAATAACAATGGTGACAGTGGGCATCCTTTTCTTGCTCCCAATCTTAGAGGGAAAGGTTTCAACCTTTCCCCCTTGAGTATTATGTTGGCTGTAGGTTTTTCATATATGCCTTTTATCATATTGAGGAATTTTCCCTCTATTCCTATCTTTTGAAATGTTTTTATCAAAAAAGGATGCTGGATTTTGTAAAATGCCCTTTCTGCATCAATTGAGATGATCATGTGTTTCCTTCAATTTGTTAATGTGGTATATTACATTGATTGATTTTCTTACGTTGAACCAGCCTTGTATACCAGGAATAAATCCCACTTGGTCGTGATGTATAAGTCTTTTGATATGCTTTTGGATTCAATTTGCAAGTATTTTGTTGAGAATTTCTGCATCTATGTTCATGAGAAAGATTGGTCTGTAATTTTCTTTTCTTGTGGAATCTTTATCTGGCTTTGGTATTAGGGTGATGTTGGCTTCATAAAATGTGTTGGGTAATTTTCCCTCCTCTTCAATTTTTTGGAAGAGTTTAAACAGGATTGATGTTCATTCTTTTTGAAATGCTTGGTAGAATTCACCTGTGAAGCCATCTGGTCCTGGACTTTTCTTTGCTGGGAGATTTTTGATGACAGGTTCAATCTCCTTAAATGTGATTGGTTTGTTAAGTTCTTGTATTTCTTGTGGTGTCAGTGTAGGTTGGTTGTGTGTGTCTAGAAATTTGTCTGTTTCATCTAGGTTGTCTAGTTTATTGGCATTTAGTTTCTCATAATATCCTCTTATGATTCTTTTTATTTCTGTGAGGTCATTTGTAACTTTTCCCCTTTCATTTCTGATTGTCTTTATTTGCATCTTCTCTCTTTTTTTCTTTGTTAGTCTAGCGAGGGGTTTGTCAATTTTATTGATCTTCTCAAAGAACCAGCTTTTAGTTTTGTTGATTTTCTCTTTTTTTTTTTGTTCTCATTTTCATTTATTTCTGCTCTAATCTTTATTATTTCTTTCCTTCACTTGCTTTGGGATTGGTTAGCTGTTCTTTTTCTAGTTTCTCTAGTTGTTCAGTTAAGTCTTTGAGTTTAGCTCTTTCTTCTTTTTTAATATAGGCATATAGGGGTATAAATTTTCCTCTCAAGACCGCCTTCGCTGTATCCCATAAGTTTTGATATGTTTTGTTCTCATTTTCATTTGTCTCAATATATTTACTGATTTCACTTGCAATTTCTTCTTTGACCCACCAATTATTTATGAGTGTGTTGTTCAGTCTTCACACATTTGCAAATTTCCTTTTTTCCTGTCTGTTATTGATTTCTAGTTTCATTCCATTATGATCTGAGAAGGTGCTTTGTATAATTTCAATCTTTTTATATTTATTCAGAGCTGAATTCTGACCTAACATTTAGTCTATCCGGGAGAAAGATCCATGGGCACTTGAGAAGAATGTATATCCCGCTGAGCTTGGATGCAGTGTTCTGTATATGTCTGTTAGGTCTAACTTGTTTATCATAGTGTTCAAGTTCTCTGTTTCCTTGTTGATCTTCTGTCTAGTTGTTCTATCTAATGATGTGTGGGGGGTGTTGAAGTTTCCAACAATTATTGTAGAAATGTCTATTTCTCCTGTCAGTTTTTCCAGTTTGTCTCATATATTTTGGGGCACCCTGGTTAGGTGTGTAGATATTTATGACGGTTATATCTTCCTGGTGGATCGTCCCTTTTATTAATGTATAATGGCCTTCTGTATCTCATCACTTTTTTGCATTTAAAGTCTGTTTTGTCTGATATTAGTATAGCTGCCCCTGCTCTTTTCTGGTTACTATTCGCGTGGAGTACCTTTTTCCAACCTTTCACTTTCAGCCGGTTTGTATCCCTGGGTCTAAGGTGAGTTTCTTGTAAGCAGCATATGGATGGCTCATATTTTTTATCTATTTTATCAGTCTGTATCTTTTGATTGGGGAGTTTAAAAATCCATTCACATTCATTGATATTACTGTAAATGCACTATTTACTTCCTCCATTTTATTCTTTTTTTTTTTTTTTTTTTAAAGATTTTATTTATTCATTCATCTATCCCCCCATGCTGCTCACGCTCGCTGGGTCAGCCAACCACGCCATGCGGGCAGGCCCGCCCTCACCAGGAGGCCCCGGGAACCGAACCCGGGGCCTCCCATATGGTAAACGGGAGCCCCACTGATTGAGCCACAGCCGCTTCCCCCATTTTATTCTTTGGTTTTCATATGTCATCTTGTTTTTGTCTATATTTTTACTCTTTTGGTTATTCTTTCTGCTATTCTTTCATATATACTCTCCTCCAAGCTTCTCTCTCCTGTCTTTTTCTTTCAGGTTCTAGGGCTTCCTTTAATATTTCCTGCAAAGGTGGGTTCTTTCTTGCAAACTCTCTTGGTTTCTGTTTGTTTGTGAATATTTTATACTCACCTTCATATTTTTTTTTTTTTTTTTTTTTTTTTAAGATTTTATTTATTTATTCATTTATCCCCCCCTTGCTGCCCGTGCTCGCTGGGTCAGCCAACCACGCCGTGCGGGCGGGCCTGCCCTCACCAGGAGGCCCCGGGAACCGAACCCGGGGCCTCCCATATGGTAAACGGGAGCCCCACTGACTGAGCCACAGCCGCCTCCCTCACCTTCATATTTGAAAGATAGTTTTGCTGGATAAAGAATTCTTGGCTGGCAGTTTTTCTCTTTCAGTTTCCTAATTGTATCATACCACTGTCTTTTCGCCTCCATGGTTTCTGAAGAGAATTCTGCACTAAGACTTACTGGATGTCCCTTGAATGTGATCATTTGCTTCTCTCTTGCTGCTCTGAGAATTTTCTCTTTATCTTGACATTTGACATTCTGAGAGTATGTGTCTTGGTGTAGGTCTATTTGGATTTATTCTGATTGGGGTACGATGTGCTTCTGTAGGACATGTAAGTTCATTTATTTAGTGAGAGTTGGGAAATTTTCAGTTATTATTTCCTCAAATACTCTTTCTCCCCCTTTTCCCTTGTCTTCCCCTTCTGGAACTCCCATGACACATATGTTGTTGTGTTTTTTTGTTTGTTTTGTTTTTAAAGATTTTATTTATTTATTATTATTATTATTTTTTAAGATTTTTATTTATTTATTCATTTATCCCCCCCTTGCTGCTTGTGCTCGCTGGGTCAGCTAACCACGCCGTGCGGGCGGGCTTGCCTTCACCAGGAGGCCCCGGGAACCTAACCTGGGGCCTCCCATATGATAAACGGGAGCCCTACTGATTGAGCCACAGCTGCTTCCCTGTTGTTGTGTTTTGTGTTGTCTTTCAACTCTCTGAGCCCCTGCTCAATTTTTTCCATTCTTTTCTCTCTTCAATTTTAGCTGTTCTGTCTTTGATATCACTTATTCTTTCTTCTATCATTTCGAGTCTGCTGTTGTATGCCTCAAATTTGTTTTTGACCCCACCTATTGTGTCTTTCATTCCCATGAACTCCGTTACTTTTCTGTTCAGGATTTCAAATTCTTCTTTGCATTCACTCGATGTCTTCTTGATGTCATTTATCTCTTTAACATATTGTCTTTCAACTCATTAATTTGATTTTGGAAATTTGTGCTTATCTCGCTGATTTGTTCTCTCAAATTCTGCATGTCTTCTGGGACTTTGATGTATTCCTTTTCTTGGGCCGTATCTTCTATTTTCTTAGTATGGCTCATAATTTTTTGCTGGTGTTTAGGCATCTGGTTAGGATGTATTTTACTCAGATGCTCAATCTCTTTCTCTTTATAAGGATTTAGTGGCAGGAGGCTATGAGTTACCACAGCTCTTTGATTTTTGGCTTGACCTGGATTGTTAGGATTGTCCTGCTGGTTGCTCAAAACTGGGCACTGGACCCAGTAATTGGTTTCTAGAGTCGCTTCTTAGGGCCTTGGGCAGGGAGGCTATAGAGGCCAGGAAGAGCCTCTCCTACTTATTTTTAATTTTCTTATGTGCACTTCCTTGGTCTGCCAGGAGATGGTGCTCGTTGGCAGCTCTCAATTCAATGCCTTGTCGGAGTGTATTTGTTGTGACACAGACCAGATCAATGTGATAGAGCTTCCTGTCTGGGGACTAAGAGCCTTGTAATTCAAACTTTCTAATACAGTTCTCCAGTCTTCTCTGGCAGCCCCATCCCTTTTCCAGGCTAGGAAATATTTCCATTCCCCTCTGAGTCCTCAACAATCAGTCCCTGTTAGTAGAAGAGGAGATTGGGAGGGTTGTATATCTTTAGCCCCTTGCAGGCTCCAAGGCAAACAATGGCGCAGCCCCACCCAGCCTGGAAGGGCTCTTGGGACTTGGCACATCAATCCTGCAAGTCAAAAGCTGAGTCAGCCCGAGTCAGCCCCAGGCTCTCTCTCCCCTCTCCTATGGAGTCCTCAACAATTAGTCCAGACCAGAAGAGAGGGAGATTGTGAGGGTCAGATTTCTCCAGTCCTTCACTGGCTCCCAGGGCAAACCACCATGCGGTACCACCTGGCCTGGAAGGGCCCGTGGGGCACCGCAGACCAAATTTGTGGATCAGAACCTGAGTCAGCCTTAGGCTGTGTCCCTCTCTCTCCCCTTTTCTGGGGTGTTAGATCCCTGGAGCCCCCTTTGTCTGTAGTTGCAGGCCCAGAGGCTCGAGAATTCTAAAGAATCTTTAGTGTGGGGGAGGGTGCCGGCAGCAGCAGCCGCTGCTGGTTCCAACTCAGGGTTCTGTCATCACAATTTCCCTCTTTTGTCCTTCTCTCCTCTGAGTGGTGTGCAGCCTTCACCTGCTGTTTTAAACCCTAGAAGATCTTTTTCAGGGCTGTTTCAGCCTGTCCTCTAGCTATTTTTTTGGAGAAGAGGTTCCCATGTCTTACTAGTCTGCCATCTTTTACTTGGAATTTTAGGATAATATATTTAAAGTGCTTAAGGCAAAGAATTACCATGTAAGAGTTTTATTTCTGGAAAAACTGTCTTTAAAACATGAGGGAGAGATTAAGGCATTCCCAAATAAACAAAAGCTGAGAAAGGCCATCGTCACTAGACCAGCCTTAAAGGAGATGCTAAAGAGAGTTCTTTGGGTTGAAAGGAAAGGACACTAGGCGATAATCAAAGCCATATGAAGAAATAAAGATCTCTAGTGAGGGTAATGATATTTGTAAATATAAATGTCAATACTGTTGCAATTTTGGTTTGTAACTCTATTTTTCACTTCCTATAGAATCTAAAAGTCAAATGTATAAAATGTAATGAGAAATCAGTAGTTTTGAACTCATAATGTATAAACATGTTATACTATTGATGTTAAGCTGGTATGAAAGCAAACACAATTGTTAGAGATTTAGGATGTTGAATTTGAGCCCCATGGTAAATACAAAAAAAAAAAAAAAAAAAATCAGAGACTATGCAAGCTGATAGAGACAGAAAGTAGAGTACAGGTTGCTAGGGGTGGGGTCAGGGGAATAGGGAGATAATACATGGTGGGTGTAGAATTTCTGATGGGGAGATGAGAAAGGTTAGTAATGGAAGATGTGAGGGTACTGCAGCATAGTGAATGTGTTTAATCCCACTAAATAATACACTTGGGTGTGGATGACATGGTAAAGTTTATGTTATATGTATTTCCCCCCAAATATTAAAAAAAAAGTAAGAGCAACTCCAGAGACAATGACAATTAAATGTAATATGTGATCCTGGAAGGGATCTAATAAAGGCATGAGTGGGACATATGAAAAAATTGGAACATAGACTTTAAGCTTTATATTCATGTTAAATTTCTTGAACTTGATAATTGCACCTAAGGTGGTTACATAGGTGAATATCCTTGTTAGGAAGTATACATGGCAGTATTAAGAGTTCAAGGAAGGAAATGGATGTGGCTCAAGCAATTGGGCACCCATCCACCATATAGGAGGTCCACAGTTCGATTTCTGGGACCTCCTGGTGAAAGGCAAAGCTGGCCTGAGTGGAGAGCTGGCCCGTGCAGGAGTGCTGGCCCGTGCAGGAGTGCTGGCATAGCAAGATGACACAACAAAAAGAGACATAGAGGAGAGACAATAAGAGACTCAGCAGACCAGGTAGCTGAGGTGGCACAAGAGGTTGAGCACTTCTCTCCACTCCAGAAGGTTCTAGGACCGGTTCCCAGTGTTGCCTAAAGAGAAGACAAGCAGACACAGATGAACACACAGAGAGCAGAGAATGAGCGCAAAAACAGCGGGGGTGTGGGGGGTGCGGGGGGAGGGAATAAACAAATAAATTTTTTTTTAAAAAAAGAGTTCAAGGAGCATTATGTATACAATCTACACTCAAGTTCAGAAAATGGATAGGTAGGTAGATAGTAGATAGATAGATAGATAGATAGATAGATAGATAGATAGATAGATAGATAGATAG
>JAKSZT010053780.1:261554-367803 GCA_026826555.1 Tolypeutes matacus
TAGATAGATAGATAGATAGATAGATAGATAGATAGATAGATAGATAGGATAGATAGAGGGGTTGATAGATGAATAGATAGCATGATAAGGCAATTGTGGCAAAATGTTAACATTGGTGGATGTGGATATCTGGGGTTATAGAGGTATGTTGTAGAACTTTTTATGGGGTTTGTAAATTTGTCCTATAAGTTTAAAATATGTTTTTTTAAAGCTATTTTTAAACTTAACTCCATATTTATCCACATAAACTTACTCCTTCCACTGCCTTCTGCATCTCATTTAATGCTATCATCGTGCAGCCAGGTGCCCAAGCCAGAAACTTAGGCATTAACCTTGAGTCTACTGTTTCTTTCCTAGCCCATTTCTAACCCTCCAGCAAATCCTATAGCTCTATCTTCAAAACGTATCCAGAATCTGACCACCTCTCACCTCCTCCTGTGCAATCATCACCTCTCGTTTGGAATGTGGCTTCAACCTCTTAACTGACATTCTTGCTTCTGCCCTTGTCCCTTCTAGTCTGTTTTCAGTTCAGCTGCAGTAATCACATTAGAAATAAGGCTGATAGTGTCACACACACATTCCTGCCCCCTCAACTCTACTCAGAAGCCCTCCATTGGCTCCATCTCACTCAGAGACCAAGGAGGCTCCATATGATCTGGCTCCCAAAATCTTCCTGACCTCACTTCCTCATATATTCCCTGTTGCACAGTCCACTCCAGCCACACCAATCTTCATGCTGTTTCTTAAGCCAAACCCTGCTCTCACTTCAAGGATTTGCACTTACTATTCCTCTGCCCTGAATGCTCTTCTCTCAGATATGCACATGTCCCTTTGTCTTATTTCTTTCAGATCTTTGTGCAAATGTCACCTTATCAGTGAGGATTTATCTGATCCTGCCATTCTGGAGTTCTTTCTATTACTCTGCTTTATTTTGATTGTTAGCACTTATGACATCTCACTTACTATGTGTATTACTTTCCTAATGCTGCCTTAATAAATTATCACAAATTTAGTGGCTTAAAACAACAGCCTTGTTATAGTTCTTATAGTTCTGGAGACCAGAACTTTAAAATGAGTCTTATGGGGTATGGTAGGTTGAATTATACATCCCAGTTTGGACATGTTCTTGGTCTTAGTCTGCATTCTGGTCGATGTGGACCCATTGTAAATAGTATCTATTGAAGATATTACTTAAGTTAAGATGTGGCCCAACTGAGTCAGGTTGGGCTCTAATACAAACTACTGGAGTTCTTTGTGAACAGAATGAGATTCAGACATAAAGAGAAAGCCATAGGAAGAAGCTGGAAGTCAAAAGAACCTGGCAGAGAAAGAAGACATCATTTAGCCATGTGACAGAAAAGCCAAGGACCAAGTGTTGCTGGGCAGCCAACACCAGAATGCCACAGTCTTCTGGAGAAAGAATTGCCTTGCTGCCTCCTTGACTTTGGATTTCTTCTAGCCTCAAAACCATGAGCCAATAAATTCCCATTGTTTAAGGCAATGTGTTATGTGGTATTTGTTTTAACAGCTGGGAAACCTATACACAGGGCTGAAATCAAGGTGTTATAAGGGCTGGTTCCTTCTGGAGGCTCCAAGGGAGAATCCATTCTGTTTAGTTTGCCACGAATGCTACAAAAAATACCAGACTCATTGGCTTAAACCACAGGAATTTATTGTCTCACAATTTTGGAGGCTAGAAGTCCAAAATCAAGGTATCAGCAGGCCATGCTTTCTCTGAAGGCTGACACATTTTGCTGATGGCTTGCCAGCAATCCATAACTCAGTCTCTGTCTCCTTCATACATTGATCTGTCTCCTTCTCTCACCTGTTCATTCCTACTGCTATGTCCAATTTTCCTCAGCTCATAAGGACTCCAAATCAGATTAGATTAAGGCCCATGCTGCTGCTTCAGTTTGCCCCCTCCCCTTTCTTAATGACAATAGATTTTTTGGGAAAAAAGTTAGTGAATTAAGATGCACCTCCATTTGCCAAGTCATGGTTGACATAATATTTGGGTATACTGAGAATAATATTCACAGAGTTATAATATTAAAATATTGTCAAAAGTCTTTCAAGTTTTAGAGTCAGTCTACAGACAAATCAGAGAGGATTTAATTACAGTTACAGAATAGAATGTAGATACTGTTTGCACAACATTGTGAATGCACTAAATTCTACAGGATTATGTATTTAAAATGGTTGATGATATATTATGTGAATTTCACCTCAATGACAATAAGGAAAAAAAGGAATAGAATTTATGGTTATAAACCGGGAAAAATATAAAGTTATACTGTAACGGACAGAGGTTGGGGGAAAGGAGAGGAGAATGGCGTAGAGGTGCTAATATCCTCACTGTTCATAATAGAGGATCAAATGATATTGTCTAAAGTTGATTGTGTAAGAACTAGATGTTTAAGTGTATTATATAAAGTTGTAAAGGTAATCAATAAAAGAGCCAGCAATAAAAATATTACTAATGGAACTCGGGGATGGGGAGATTAAAGGTCATGTAAAGGAGCTAAATTCCTCATCTTTCATAGCAAGGAGTCAACTGATAAGACTTAACTTTGATAAATCAAAAAATAAATAATTAGCACATGGCTTTATCTTAATAAGAGCCTGTTTACCAATGAGTTCACATCCAAAGGACTAGGGCTTAAGATTTTATGTCTTTGTGGGGGAAATGATTCAATCCATAACACAAGCTTTACCTCTTCCAGCTTCTTATGGCTGCCAGCGTTCCTTGGCTTGTGGCTGCATTATTCCAGTTGTCACATTACCTTCTCCTTTTCCGTAGTCAAATGTCCCTCTGTCTTCCTCTTCTAAGAACAATTGTGATTACATTTAAGGCCTTTTCAGATAACCCAGGGTAATCTCCCTATCTCAAGATCCTTAACTTAATCACATCTGCAAAATCTCTTTTGCCATATAAAGTTACATTCACAGGATCCAGGGATTATGACCTGGATATTTTTGGGACTATTATTCACTTTCTCACTTAATTGTCTCCTCCTCTATGATGTTAACTCCATGAGAGCAGCAATGGAATCTGTTTTGTTCATTACTATATCCCGCTACCCAGGATAATGTCTGGCACATAGTAGGTATTTTAAAAATGCTTGTTGAATGAATGAATTCTAGTTGTCCTACTCTGACTACTCCCCAGTTCCACTGCTTTATTTCTTTTAAGCATAATTACAAGAAGAGCCTTCCAAGGATGCTCTAAGATGTTTTTGAGGCTCCATGAGGTTTACTTCTTAGTTACTAACCACTTTGGCAATAATGCTTTGCTCTGAGGACTTTATTTTCCAGGGTCTTCAGGGAACAGCTAGCAATGTCTCTTGCTACCAGGCTCTGAGTCCATTGTCCTGTAAACATTATTTTTTTTCCTCTTATGTGCATCATCTTGTGTCTGCTCAACTTGAGGTTCTTCACCAGATTGCTGGTGGCTTATATTAATACTTAAGAAGATCAGCCAGAAGGGCAGTATCTACATCTATTTTGGTGTTCATTGGTCCTCTTTCATCCCTCCAGCTCACCTCCAGTATTCCCTTAATTTTCTCAGTCACTAACCCTATCTCCACCAAAGACTAGGCACTTTTGCAAAGTGAAAAATCAGAATCTGTTAATAAGACAAAAACTAGCAATTGCTCTCTTTGGCATGCCCTGCCCAGCTCAGGGACATCTGTATGTCACACTGTCTTAGCTGCCTATGCAAAAATACCAGAAATGGGTTGGCTTTTATAAAAGGGATTTATCTGGGGGTAAAAGATTGCAGTTCCTAGGCTGCAGAAATGTCCAAATAGAGGCATCATCAAAGATGCTTTCTCACCAATGGTTAGCTGCTAGCAGATCCAGGAGTCCTGCCACATGGTGAGGCAAGATGGTGAGTCTGCTGGTCTCTCTACGTTCTGCTGGAGCTCAGCTGTGGGTGATCAGGCATCTCTCCCTGGACCTTGTCTCCTTGAGCCTCTTGGGGCTTCTCTGTCTTTCTGCAGCTGTAGGCAGACCTGGAGTCCTTTTTCTCAAATGGTTGGGTCAAAATGGCAGAGCTCCCATTTTGTGTATCTGTGTGTTCTCAGTTTATGTAAGGCCCAGCAAAAGGGTGGAGACCCAACCTGAGTTATGCCTTACTGATGTAGTCCAGTCAAAAGCAATCTAATCAAAGTCCCTTGTCTTAGTTTGCCACAGGGCTGCCAACGCAAAGTACTGGAAATGGGTTGGCTTTTATAATAGTGATTTTATTTGGGGTAAAATCTTACAGTTTGGAGGCCATGATATATCCAATTCAAGGCATCAGCAGAGATGCTTTCTCACCAAAGATCAGCTACTGGTGACCCTAGCATCTTGCCACATGGATATCAGGCAAGATGGTGGATCTGCAGGTCTCTCCCTACTTTCTCCTTGAACTCAGCTGTGGCTGATCAGTCATCTCTCCCAGGTCTTGGCTTTTCTCCTTGAGCTCAGTTGTGGGCAAACCTGGAGTCCTTTCTCTCACATGGCTGTATCAAATATGGCAACTTCCTTTCTCTCTGTGGGTCTCTCTCTGTGTGTCTCCAAATCAAGGCATCATCAGAGATGCTTTCTCACCAATGGTCAGATCCTGGAGTCCTGCCACGTGGTGGCATTTATGTCATACCCGGAAAGAGGGCAGAGACCCAAGCTGGCTCATGCCTCACTGATACAGTTCAGTCAAAAGCCTTAAAGTGATCTTATCAAGTAATCTAATCAAAAGCCCTCAAGAAAATTTAATGCAATCAAAGGGCCCCATAATCACAGGAATGGATTAATTCAAAAGAACATAATCTTTTTCTGGGATTCACAAAATTCAGACTGTCACATTCCTTAACTGAGTCTAATGTAATCAAAGGGCCTCTTAACTGAATCAAACCAAAAGGCCCCACACACAATAGGCTTTCATGCACAGGAATGAGTTAGCTTAAGAACATAATTTTTTGGGGTCCACAAAAAACCCAAACCAAGACACCACTCCTTACTGGTGTGATCTCAAACTTCAGAGAAATAACAGGCTCTAAGGCCCTGTTGAACAGGATGGCTGTTTTCATGTGGGTTACATTCCTTGAGAATGGAGAAATTCAGGAATCTTATGTTATAACAATAAAAATGATATAAAATCATCAAATATTTGCAGGGTTTGGATATCCATATGCAAAAGAATGAAGTTGGACCCCTACCTCACACCATATACAAAAATTAAATCAAAATGGATTAAAGACTTAAATATAAGATCTTAAACTATAAAACTCTTAGGAGAAAGCATAGGTATAAACCATTGTGACCCTGGGTAAGGGAATTGTTTCTTAGATATGACACTAAAAGCACAAGCAACAAAAGAAAAAATAAACTAGTTAGATATCATAAAAATTAGAAACTTCTAATTTTCTATGCTTCAAAGGATGCCATCAAGAAAGTGAAAATCCACAGAATGTGGGACAATTTTTGCAAATGATATTTGTAATAACAGGTTTGTATTTAGAATATATAAAGAATTCTTACAACTCAATAATAAAAAGACATAACCTAATTTTAAAAATGGGCAAAAGATATGAATAAAATTTCTCCAAAAAGGATATATACATATAGCCAATAAGCACATGAAAAGATGATCAATATTATTAGCTAACAGGAAAATGCAAATCAAAAATCACAGTGAGACACTACTCCACCCCACTAGGATGGCTATGATTTTAAAAAATGGATAATAACAAGTGTTGGTGTTGATGTGGAGAAATTGGACACTCATACATTATTTGTGGAAATGTGAAATGGTGCAGCTGCTTTGGAAAACAGTTTGGCAGTTCCTCAAATGATTAGACATAGAGTTACTATATGATCCAGAAATTCCACCTCTAGTATATGCTCAAGGGAAAGGAAAAACGTATGTCCATGCAAAAACTTGTACATAAATGTTCATAGAAGCATTATTTAAAATAGCCAAAAAGTGAAAACAACCCAAATATCCATCAACTGATGAATGGAAAAACAAAATGTAGTTTAACAATATAGTGGAATATTATTCAGCAATAAAAGGAATTGAAGTACTGATAACACATTACAACATGAATGAACCTTGCAAACATTATGCTAAGTGAAAGAAACCATGCACAAAGGACCACATATTGTATGATTCTGTTTATATGAAATGTCCAGAATTGGCAAATCCATAAAAACATAAATTAGATTATTGGTTCTCTAAGGTTGGGGGACAGCTAAGGGGTATGAGGGAATAAAAATATTCTAAAGTTCATTGTGATAGATGTGCAACTGTGAATATACTAAAAGCCACTGAATTGTCTACTTTAAATGGATGAATTATATATGAATAATATCTCAATAAAGCCATTAAAGAATAAATGCAAACAGTTCATTATCCTCCCACCAAGCAGGAAAACTCTTTACATTGTTCCAACAGTTAGCCATCCAACCTCTGAAAGAACATGAGTTCATCGGAGAGCTTTCTTCTATTTGTGAATGGAAAGTTGTTCCTTATATTGAACAGAAATTTGCCTTCCCATAACTTTTACCCTTGGGTATAAATTTGCCAATATCCCTCTGTAAAAAGTAATAGAGCTCAGAAGTAGTCATTATTTGTTTTCAAGATAAATTTCTTCTCATCATATTCTTCCATCAGCCATTAAATCCAAAGCTTGGGAAACAAATGTGGCTCAAGTGGTTGAGCACCTGCCTCCCACATTGGAGGTCCCGGGTTTGGTTTCCACTGCCTCCTGAAAAAACAAAAACAAACAACAAGCAAACAGACAAAAAAAACCAACTCAGGGAAGCTGATGTGGTTAGGTGGTTGAGTGCCAGCTTCCCACATGAGGTCCCAGTTTCATTCCCGGACCCTGGCACCTCAAAAAGAAAAAAAAAAAAAAAAAAAAAAAAAAATCCAAAGCTCTCTCAGTTGGTGTCTTGTCTTTCCTTTTATACCAAGTGGTGTATTACTATGATGGTCAATGTCCATAACGTCATATGCTGGGCAACTTTCCTTAACATCTTTTAGCTTCTGATTGCTACGATCAAAGAAAAAAACTTTTTCTTTCTAGAAATCTTTGTTAGGCACTTTAAAGAATTTCCATAATCCCTGACTTCAGATTGCTCCAAGAAATCGGGGAGATAAGATTTATAAAAAAAAAATATGTGGTCTGAGATCTTAAATCCTCAATATGCAAATCTTGGAGTTTCTTGTAAGGATGGCATCTGAAGGTGGGACGAGCATTGATATGTGGGTTTCTCATTTATAATGCGGTGATATACAGCCCTCTAGTGGGTCTTTAATGTAACATGGAAAGGGAGGTGGAGGGCAATAAGATATGGCTTCATTCATTCAATGTACAAATATTAGTTAGGTGCCTAATATGTTCCAGGCGCATTGTAGATGTGGGGGATGTTGCAGTAAATAAAGAAAACAACAAAATCATATGCATTAGTTAAGATGAGAAGAAAGCGAGTAGAACAAAGTTGATTTGGTACATGTTACATTTGAGATGCCTATTAGTCTTCCAGGTAGCTTCCTTTAAAAAATTAGTCATTGTCTCTGGAGACACCTGTAGAGCACTTGTGGGCAGAAAACATCAGACATGGTGCAAATAAGGAATTCATGGAAGTGGATGTGGCTCAATCAGTTGGGCGCCCACCTATCATATGGGAGGTCCCGGGTTCGGTTCCTGGTGCCTCCTAAAGAAGATGAGCAAGACAGTGAGCTGACGTGATGGGCTGGCCCGACAAGCTGATGTAGCAAGATGATGCAACGAAGAGACATAATGAAGAAACACAATGAGAGACACAAGCAGAAGTGGAGGTGGCTCAAGCCATTGGTTGCCTCCTTCCCACATGGGAGGTCCTGAGTTTGGTTCCCGGTGTCTCCTAAAAAGAGATGAGCACACAACAAGCAGACAGTAAGCACAAACAAGGGGGGAGAATAAAGAAATAAAAATAAATCTTAAAAAAAGAAGAATTCGCACAGGTCCTGCAGTCGTGGCAGATAGCTCTGGAGTTTGGTGCCTTGCCAGTGAGCCCTACTTTGGAGTTTGTGCTCCCAAGTGTTGCAGAGTTGGACTCAGATGTGACTTTCCTACATATGCCTCTTCTGTCCCTTTTGTTTGAACCTACAGTTGGTGCTAGAGTTGGTAGGGGTACGTCCCTAATTAATTATCTTTCAGCATGCCAGATAACCTATTGGATATCTTTTCTACTAAATTCTTATTTCGTAGGAGTCAAAGTTCAAACCTGATTGTCCCTGCCTTAGAGCCACCATTTTCTCCTAGATATTCCAAAACAGCAGGGACTTCCATATTATACCCTGAAGTTCTGTACACACCCTCACTCTTGTTGAACAGGTCTCTGAAGTCGGTTTTAAACCTCAAACGATTACTGTGCTATCCACTGCTTTTGCATCAAATCTTCTCTTCCTGGCTGTTGGACATAAGGCGAATGATTTAAACATTCTATGTTTCAGTTCCTCATCGAAAATAATATTAATTCCTGCTTTAAAGGCTTGTGTTGAGGAATGAACGAAATAATAGATGTAAAGTGCATAGAACAGTCCTGAAGCATAGAAAGCCCTCATTCGCGCATCCATCAGAGGCGGACTCATTTTTCAACTCTGTACTCAGCTCCCGCTAAATCTTCAGCTTGGCTCCGCCCAGCTCAGGTTTCCGGAATCTGAGCGAGAAGGACGTTGTGCAGAGGTCAGAGTGCAAAGGTCAGAGTGCAAAGGTCAGAAGGCAGTTGGTTGAGATGGTGCGCAAAGGAGTCTCAGGAGAGGTTCAAGGACCTCGGTTACCTCGGCGACCGCAGCTACAGGGATAAACGTACCAAGACCCGCCCGCCGCAGCTCTTCCCTACCCCGGCTCTCGGTTTGGTTTAGCCCAGCCCTTTTCTCCCTAGAGGCTTAACGCGGAAGCCAACCGCGATGCCAACGCGGTTGCCTAGCAATACATTTTTCCCAAGATGCCTAAAGTGTTGTGTTCCCCTCGGCCAGTCAGAGAGGCCGAGTCACCTCACCGCCGGCCAATAGGCTGCGAGAACAGGGCCCGCGACGGTTAAACGGGGCTGCTGGGCAGTGCGGCTTGGTGGGGTCTGCTGGTAGGTGGCCGTGGCTCTGCGGCTGCGGTGCGACTTGCAGGAGGCAGCACGAGTCCGACGGAGGGTCCAGCCATGCCGACTCGGGTGGAGGACTTTGACGTGCTGTACACCATTGGCACTGGTTCCTACGGCCGCTGCCAGAAGATCCGGAGGAGGAGCGACGGCAAGGTGAGAGCGGGACTCTGCCCTGTCCCCGCCCCTGCCTCGGCTTCGCCCGCCTGGGGCTGAGCGCCCTTCGCCGCCGGCGGGAAGTGAGAGTCCCGGGGTTGTGGGACTCGCAGGCTGGTTGCCTGGAAGTCAGCAATCTCCCCTAGTTGCCGTGTCACTCAAGGGGTGGGAGACTGCGGCTTTATATGTATTTATTTCCCTCCTCTTTTTCCCTCTTTCTCCCGTTTTCTTCCTTTCATCTACTTTGACACGCCAATGACTTTCCCTTGGTGACAGGTAACTGACTCTGACAGCCCTCTCAGAAGTAAGAGGGGCAGGACCACCAGAACCTGAGTTTTGTGTCTTGCAGCCAGAACTCATATAAAATACCCATTATTAGGATTATGGAATTTATATTTTCCGATGTATAGGGGTGCACTCTTTGTTTGTTTGTTTGTTTTTGGAGGTACACTTTTTACAGAAAGAAGCAGGGAGAGGAAACTGCCTGGCTGCCGGTTGGATGGATCTTTACTAAGTTTTCTCCTGCGTGGGAAAGCTTGGGCTGTCAGAATGGTCTGGGTACTTTGACTAAAATAACTTTTTGCAACCTCCTGCTAAACAACTGAGGATGGGTGGGGTGGGCTAATGTGCTCTTTCCCCCCTCAACGGTATCATTTACTGCTTAAAAAATAGAGGAAGATTATGCAAATAAAAGCACGTTTCCTTAAGTGTATTGAACTAAATTAGATGATAATGATCTTGACTGCAGGACATATTTGATAGGAAGGTCATTTTAAAATTTCAGAACATTCTTTGTTTGAATATAATGAGTTTACTCAAACCTTGGAAATTCTTATTTCAGATATTAGTTTGGAAAGAACTTGACTATGGCTCCATGACAGAAGTTGAGAAACAAATGCTTGTTTCTGAAGTGAATTTGCTTCGTGAACTGAAACATCCAAACATTGTCCGTTACTATGATAGAATTATTGACCGAACCAACACAACACTGTACATTGTAATGGAATATTGTGAAGGAGGGGACCTGGCTAGTGTAATTACAAAGCGAACCAATGAAAGGTAAATGCAATCTTTTAAATGGAAACTGAAAATGGATCTATTTTAACTTCTGTTAAGCATCTTGTTTTAGGATCTGGGACAAAGTGCTTTCTTAGCAATATGGAAGAGTGCTCTTGTATTTGTTAGGTGGGTCCACCTAACAAAGGATTAAGTAATATTAAGTATCAAAATAATAATTTATCTTCCTATTTGTATACTTTAAGAGGTAGATAATTCACATCATGCTATCTTTGTAATGATTTAAAAAAAATTTTAATTTTTAAATTATTATTATTTTAAAAGAAGCTTTAGATTATGTAAATGTCACATCAAAAAATATAGGGATTCCCATATACTCCACCCCATTCCCTCACACTTTTCCCACATTAGCAGCATCTTTCATTAGTGTGGTACATTTGTTAAAATTGATGAAGACATATTGAAGTATTGCTACTAACCATGGTCTGTAGTTTACATTATGATTTACACTTTGCACTTCACAATTTTATGTTTGGTCAAAATGTATGATGGCCTGTATCCATCATTTGCAGTGTCCTGCAGGACAATTCCAGTGTCCCCAAAATGCCCCATGTTATATCTATTCCTTCTCCCTCCCCTCAGAACCTCTGGTGGCCCGCCTTTATAGCAATGTTACAAGTTCTTCATGACTAGAATAACAATAAGTCTACTTTAGTCCATAGTTGCATTCCCCCCTTAGGTTTGTTCATTCCTCAGTCTTGAAGATTTGGGATGGTGATGCCCACTCTGCTTTTGATTGAGAGGGGACTTAGATTTCATGGGGCAGATGGGTAGAATTGCCTTGCTTGTGGTTGTAGATACTCTCTGTTTTTTGGGATAGGCATTGTCCATCATCATCTTTTTTTTTTTTTTTTAAGATTTATTTTATTTATTTATGCCTTCCACCACCCCCTGTTGTTTTTGTGCTTGCTGTCTGCTCTCTGTGTGTTCTTCTGTGTCTGCTTGTCTTCTCTTTTGGTGGCACCAGGAACCAATCCTGAGACCTCCCGGAGTGGGAGGGAGGCACTCAATCTCTTGCGCCACCTCAGCTCCCTAGTCTGCTGTGTCTTTTATTGTCTCTCCTCTGTGTCTCTTTTTGTTGTGTCATCTTGCTGTGCCAGCTCTCTGGATGGGCCAGCACTCCTGCACGGGCCGGCTCTCCGCGCAGGCCAGCTTGCCACGTGGGCCATCTTGCCTTTCACTAGGAGCCCTGGGATTCGAACCCTGGACCTGCTATATGGTAGACGGGAGCCCATTTGCTGACCACATCTCTTTCCCCATCATCATCCTTTTGTTAGATGTTCTGGGTGAGTCTGATAAATTCGAGGGTAGGTGTTAGTTGTAACTCTGCTGAGATTCAGGGCTCAACTGGCATATGAACAGACAGAAGATTTTAGTCTCTGGTACACATGTTTAATGGATATAGTGCTAATTTATTTTTCAAATAAAAGGGGCATAAAATCCATGTGTAGGAAAATTATAAATGAGTCCAACTCCAATACATTGGGGGGATAGGTTATCATATATTCCAAGGTAAGGCCCACTGACAGGGTGCCTAATTGTTAGGGTTGTCTGCCCTGCCTGTAGTGTCTAGATATCTCTAGAGCCCTCAGGAGCCCTCCTGCTTTGTAATGATTTTATTCAAAGGTTTTATGTGTTGTATAACTGCTTCGGTTTCAGACAATACTTAGATGAAGAGTTTGTTCTTCGAGTGATGACTCAATTGACTCTGGCCCTAAAGGAATGTCACAGACGAAGCGATGGTAGTCATACCGTGTTGCATCGGGACCTGAAACCAGCCAATGTTTTCCTGGATGGCAAGCAAAACGTCAAGCTCGGAGACTTTGGGCTTGCTAGAATATTAAACCATGATACAAGTTTTGCAAAAACATTTGTTGGCACACCTTATTATATGTCTCCTGTAAGTACTACAGAATTTTGCTATTTCTTTTTAACATCTTAATGCTAAGCATTTAAATGCAGGGAAATTTAATTTTGTTTGTTTTTTGTTTTGTTTTGTTTAGTAATATCCACATGCCAATAATTAATAATACCATCCCATTTTAAACTGATATTTTTCCAAATGGGTCCACTGGATCATTAAATCCCTTTACATCAGCAATTCAAGCCATGCTTTTATTGAATGACTACCATGTGCTAAGCTCTGGGGTTAAAAAGATGAAATAGACTTTGTTGCTGCCCTTAAGAGCAGTGTTTCCCAAAGTGTGAGTCCTGGACCACCCTCATCAGACTCACCTGGGATGCTTGTTTAAAATGCAGATTCCTAGTTCCCAAACCCAAATCCAGTGAATTAGAATCTCTGGGCAGGTCCATAGACTCTCCTTTTTTTTCAAATTAAAAAAAAATTTTTTTTTTAAATTTTGAACTCTGCTTATTTCGTTTTTATTTTTTTATTTTTTTAGGAGGTAACGGGGATTGAACCCTGGACCTCATACGTGGGAAGCAGGCGCTCAACCTCTGAACTATACCCACTCCCCTGGACTCTGCATTTTGACAAGCTTTCTAGATGATTCTTGCCCTTGAAGGTCAGGATTCAGGAGGCTCATTTCAGATACAGTATTTGACAGTATCTACTTTCTTTTTCTTGGTTACATTTTCCCCTGCAGAGTCCACCCACTTTATTTATTTCTTTTATTGCTAGATATTTTGTTTCCAAAACTTCTTACACTGTAAGGAGCACTGCTATGTTTATCTTTGTCTGAATTATTCTTTCTTCATGGTTATTTCTAGTGAAACTGCTATGTCAAGGGTATGAACGGTTTTTCCCTCTCATTAGATATTGCCTGATGGCATTTAAAAAGCTTGAGTCAATAGCTGTACCACCAATATGTTAGTATATGAAATCTGAATTGGTAAAGACAGGCATATTTATGCTTAAATTTTTGGAGTTCACAGACATTTCTAGGATTTTCCAAATCATTTTTAGTTAACAGATATGATTATAGTATGAAACTCTGTAAATTAATGATTTCGTTTTTGACCAAGATTAGACAAGGCTAGAACAGTATCATTTTCTCACTGGATCAAATTCCAAACATGAGTCTTTTAGCATAAAGGAAAATTATCCAGAAGTGGTTCTTGGAAAATATGAAACCTGCTCAATTCCTTTATTCCATTTCTCTCTTGCTCTTGTAATTAGATCAGTTCAGCCTTCACTAAAGCATTGATTGTCAGGAAGTGGTATCAGGCTCACCTGAACTTTAAAACACAAAACACTAACCAGGCTCCTGGAAACTTTGATACCGCTATGCCCTCTGTTGAGAATAACAGCTATGATAGATTATTGTTACTGTAGGAGGAGAAGAAAGGCAAACAATGAAAAAATAGGTAATGAGAATTTTAGTTATTGCTGTGGTTTGTGCAGTGGACTAAGGAAAATATATGTAAATGCCAACTAGACTTTTTTGTCTATATCCATTTAAATGTGGGCCACATACATGTTTTGGTTATTCTCACATTTTCTCTGGTTCTTTTAAAATGGAGATTCTAGATTATGAACGCCTTGAGGGTAGAGGTCTCTCATATCAACTTTTGAATTGTCAGTACCTAGCTTGTAGTAGACACTTAAACATTGGTGAGTGGGATGGGGCAGGATGGGGATAGGGAATGGAAAGTTAAGGTTTAAAATGTACGGGGTTTCTATTTGGAATGATGGAGATGTTTAGGTAGTGGATGGTGGTGATTAACAGCACAGAAATATGTATCTGAATATGACTCAAAGGGGAAATGGTAGAATGTATATTTGGTAACAGTATTAGAAATTTTTTTATAGTCCATGGAACTATACTACACAAAAAGTGAACCCTAAGTTAAACCATGGGCTTTTATTAATAGTACAATTACAAAAATGTGCTATCATCAATTGTAACAAATGTTCCACACTAATGTAAGGTGTTGTTGGTGGGGTGGTGTAAATCCTGTATTTTACGCATGATTGTTCTGTAAACCCACTACTTCTCTATTAAAGAAAAAATAAATAAACAGTGAATAAATATAAGGGAAAAGATATGTGACAAAGCATATTAGGACAAGACCATTGCCTTTTTTCCATGATAAATTTGAAGATAAAGCAGAAGGTACAATATTTTGTAATTGTGATACAAAACTTGTCACAAGCTGAATCAGCCCTTTGAATTTGAAATATTTGTTATAGGTATAAAATGTTTATATAGAATATTTTTTTGTCCTTTTTTTTTCTTTGAGTGAATAGCACTAAACTTTGAGGTTCCATTTGTCTCTGAGATAATCTGATGTCCTAAAACAATATGAACTCCTAACACTTCTATTTCCTTACCTTTTTCCTCCTAAGGAACAAATGAATCGCCTGTCCTACAATGAGAAATCGGATATCTGGTCACTGGGTTGTTTGCTGTATGAACTGTGTGCATTAATGTAAGTAGAGTAAAGACAAACTTCTTCCTTTGCTTGGTTTAGCTTTTTAAGCAGCCATGCTAATGAAACCATAGTCAGTCTGAAAGAATTGTATCTTGAGTTAAAATTGAGGTACTGAGGTTGAGAAATCTAGCTATAGAGGGAAACTCCAGAAGTAGAAACATGAATACAAACCAAACCCCAGAGCATTGGTTGTGCTTTTGATTTGATTTCTATGATATATTTTTGTTTTCACATTTTTTGTTCCTTTTTTTCTCAAGGCCTCCATTTACAGCTTTCAACCAGAAAGAACTAGCTGGAAAGATCAGAGAAGGCAAATTCAGGCGCATTCCATATCGTTATTCTGATGAATTGAATGACATTATTACAAGGATGTTAAATCTAAAGGTAAAGGTTATATTGTCTGTTTCTACCTCTCAATTAAATGTTGTGGTATGTGTTCTCCTGCAGAGCCATGGAGACTGAAAAGACACTGGTTAATTATATTTTCTTAGTTATATTCTGTTAACATAAACGAAAGCATATGTAAATTTGGCAAATTGCACATCCTTTGCTGGCCTACCTTCTGTGCTTTGTTTCTCCTCCCACTCTCTGCCTTGCTAACAGATGGTTGATAGCAAGAAAAGCTTGCTAAAAGAATCCAAATCCTCAGTTCCCCTTGTCCTTGCCTACCTCAGAGTGGCAGGTGGTAAGGGAAGGGAACAGATACTCGACTTTATTATGCCGCCTCTAACTCTGAGAGATTAGAGACCAGAGAAGGGGTGATCTAAGAAAAAGAATTGGAGAGAAAAATCACTTGAATAAAGACATGGATTATTTAGAATATTCTGGCCACAGGGTGGGGAATTAGATGCTCTGAGAATCAAGCTAGTGTCAGAGTAGGAGGAGAAGGCTGTAAGGTCACCAAGAAGGATTCAAGAGAAGCAAGAGGATTGAAGGTCAGTGAGAGAGCATCCTGCTTATTGTGTTTAGAGAGACAAAGGCATCACTTCCCCTAAAACAGCTCTCCCAAGCACCAGCAAGATGTGCCAGAGTACTTCAGGGATTGAGCCTTAAAGTCAACAATTTACAGGTTTAACTTTAAGGTTAAAGGGGTAAAAGATAATTAAAATCTGCATTATCTTGTGGATCTAGAACCTCATGAGCTTAAAGTCACCATTAACTTAAAATTGCCCAGATGTTAAGACCCATCCTTAAAGGAGTGCTTTCTTTTTTTTTTTTAAAGATTTTATTTATTTATTCATTTATCCCCCCCTTGCTGCTTGTGCTCGCTGGGTCAGCCAACCACGCCGTGCGGGCGGGCCTGCCTTCACCAGGAGGCCCCGGGAACCGAACCCGGGGCCTCCCATATGGTAAACGGGAGCCCTACTGATAGAGCCACAGCCGCTTCCCAAGGAGTGCTTTCTTTTGCCTTGGAAATATATATATGTTTTAATGTAACTGCTTTCCTAGGATGAGCATTCTGTGATGAAATCTGACTGTAACACTGAATATTTTCCTCCAGGATTACCATCGACCTTCCGTTGAAGAAATTCTTGAAAACCCTTTGATAGCAGACTTGGTTGCAGAAGAGCAAAGAAAAATTCCTGAGAGAAGAGGGCGACGCTTAGGAGAGCCAGAAAAGTTGCAGGATTCCAGCCCTGTAGTGAGTGAGCTGAAACTAAAGGAGCTGCAGTTACAGGAGCGAGAGCAAGCTCTCAAAGCAAGGGAGGAAAGACTAGAGCGTAAGTTGAACTGGGGGTGGAAGCAAAGGAGAGCAGCAAGCAGGTTGTTTTGATGTGTGTGAGCAATTATTTGACCAGAATATGTTGTATGTAAATGTTAGAACTTTTTTTTTTTTAAGATTTATTTTTTTACTTTATTTACATTTTTTTAAGGATTTATTCATTTATTTACTTTTATCCATTCCCGTCCCCCCAGCCCCCCACTTTTGCTGTTTCTGTGTCCATTCACTGGACAACTCTCTATGTCTGTTTCCTGCCCTCTTCTTATCCTTCTCCTCCTGTCTTCACTGGGATTCAATCCTGGAAACCTCCAATGTGGGAAAGAGGTGTCCTACCCCATGCGCCACCTTAGTTCCTGGTTTTTCGGCATGTCTTATTTTGGCTCTCCCTTGTGTCACTCTCCTGTTATGTCATCATCTTGCTGCGTGGTTCACGGGGACTGGTGGCGCACCCATGCACAGGGCCTGGCAGCTCACCCGTAGAACATTCTTATAAACACTTGAAAAAAACAAAAAGTGTACACTATTTAAATAACCAGGCTTACTGCACCTTTGGGTTTTACTTCTTTTGTCCGAGGTGAATTGCAAGTCATTATGGTGTTGGGCCCTAACTTTGATGGCCCTATACTTTGCTATAGAGTTACTTTTTTCCTTTCTCTCTCTTCTTTAATATAAAACCCTAAAGTTTTTCAATTGTAAAGAAAGGTTTTGGAATTTGCTGCCTTCAATAATAAAAATCATTACTTCTTCCTTCTGAAATGACTGCTCCAACACCATTCCAGGGCTGAAATCCTACAGCTTGTAGGATTGGATATGTTCAGGTAATTCAGTAGAAAATATTAGGTACAGGATCTTTTAGGCTTATAAATAATACTCTGATTGGTATTAACACTGATGGACATGATATGGGTATTAACTGGGTGCTAATTAGTTTTTTAAAATATTTATTTCTTAATTAGAGAAGTTGTGAGCTTACAAAACAATCATGCATAATGTGCAGAATTCCTGTACATCACCCCTCCACCAACACCTTGTTGTGGAATATTTGTTACAGATAGGAAAGAACATGATCAGACTATTACCACTAACTGTGGTCCATAGCATACACAAGGTATATTTTTTTCCATACGCCCCCTATTATTAACAGTATGTCATTAGGGTTCATGAGAGAACACTCTGATGTTTGTACTGTTAACCATAGTCCATCTTCCACCATGTGGTTCACTGTGGTTAATTAGTTTATTTTTTTAATAATTTTTAAAATTTTTATTTTTAAAGAAAATTTAGATTGCATAAATGTTACATAAAAAAATATAAGGGATTTCTATATGCCCCCCTCCCTCCCCCTCCCTCCCTCTCCCACACTTTCCCACATTAGCAACATCCTTCATTAGTGTGGTACATTTGTTACAATTAATGAACCCCTATTGAAGCATTGCTACTAACCATGGACTACAGTTAACATTATAGTTTACACTTTGTCCTGCACAATTTTCTAAGTTACAACAAAATATACAATGGCCTGTATCCGTTACTGCAATGTCATGCAGGACAAATCCAATGTCCTGAAAATGCCCCCATATTACACCTATTCTTCCCTCTCCCATCCCTCAGAACCTCTGGTGGCCACTGTCTTTACAGCAATGATAAGAGTTCTTCCGTTGCTAGAATAATAGTCTATAGTAGAATAATAATGTCTACTCTAGTCCATTGTTCATTCCTCAATCTTGAGGAATTCTGGGATGGTGATGCCCATTCTGCCTCTAATTGAGAGGGAGCTTAGATCCCTTGGGGCAGATGGATGGAGCTATCTTGCTTGCAGTTGCAGACTCTCTCTTGTTTCTTGGGATGGGAAAGTATAGTGCTAATTTTGGGCTCAAATAAAAGGGGCAGAAGAGCCATGTGTAGAGAACCTGTAAATGATTCTAACTCTGTTATACTGGAGAGGATAAATTCCAAAGTAAGGTCCACTGAGAGGGTGCCGAATTCCTGAGCTTTCTGCCCTGCTTATAGTTTCTGGATGTCTCTAGAGCCCTCAGGAGCTCCACTATTTGAGGCACTATTTACTGTGGCAGTCGATGAGATCCTGCTGAGACCTTCATGACTGTAACCTCTGGAATGACCTTCCAACTCACTTTGAAATCTCTTAGCCATCTACTAAGGTTTTAGAATATTCAAGGTAGCAACAGCAATGAGGCTTTTCATTTTACTATTGAGAGACTAAAGGTGGAGCTGCAGCTTTGTTTCTTTTTTTTTTTTTTTTTAAAGATTTTATTTATTTATTCATTTATCCCCCCCTTGCTGCCCTAGCTCGCCGGGTCAGCCAACCACGCCACGCGGGCGGACCTGCCCCCACCAGGAGGCCCCGGGGCCCCCCATATGGTAAACGGGAGCCCTACTGATTAAGCCACAGCCGCTTCCCTGCAGCTTTGTTTCTTTTTTTTTTTTTTTTTTTTTTTTAAGATTTTATTTATTTATTCATTTATCCCCCCCTTGCTGCCTGTGCTCGCCGGGCCAGCCAACCACGCCGTGCGGGCGGGCCCGCCCCCACCAGGAGGCCCGGGGAACCGAACCCAGGGCCTCCCACACAGTAAACGGGAGCCCCACTGATTGAGCCACAGCCGCTTCCCTAGCTTTGTTTCTTGATACCTTCATGACTCACCCAATTTCAGTTCTGTGGCTTTATGTCCAATGCACACTTTATAATTTTTTAAAATTTTCTATTTTTTATCGCATCCAATGCATTTGTTGGTGTTTTTCTTCCTAAAACAATTTAAGAATATTGGGTAGTACTGTAAGATATGCTTACTGCACAGGAACACAGAAACAGCATATTTTCCTGGAGACCTTTTTTTTTTTTTTTTTGACACTTTTGTTAAAAGAATTCTGTAAAAAGCAAAACAAAATTTGTTTTTAAAACTTTCCCCAGTGTCTTATAATTTCATGTAGCAGCTGAAATCCGAACACTTTCTGAACCCATGAGTAAATGATAACTTTGTTTCTAATCTAAAGAACTAAAACTTCTGAGTTTTGATTTGCTTTCTTCTATTTGGGTGCTGTCATTTAACCAGAAGGAAGTTTTATACTGTGAGACCAGATGATTCTCTGAAAATGAACTGTTGCCAGTTCCAGTGGAGAGCAGAGATGGCTTTACGTTTTTAGTTTTCCCAAATGAGTTACTATCCCAACAACATGAGCAAGGTTGATGCTAACTCTGTGTTTGTGCTTAAACCAGGCCTCACACTTAAGACAACATGCTAAAACATGGAATGTAACCTAGCATGGTCAAGGTGGCCAGGGCATCCATTAAGAAGCCTTTTGTATACAATTCATTCGTGGCCAGGCATGCCAGTCTTAGTAGTGAGACAGCGTGGTAGGATTAGCAAATGTGAAATGCTTATACATACCCAAAGCCACTCGTTGAGTCTATTCTTCTCTTTTCTATTCCTCTTTAAGAGAAGGAGCGTGAGCTTTGTGTTCGTGAGAGACTTGCTGAGGATAAACTGGCCAGAGCAGAATGTCTATTGAAGAATTACAGCCTGCTAAAGGAACGGAAGCTCCTATCCCTGCCAAGTAGTCCAGGTATGAGAATCCATTCAGTAAAGACACTGGTGGCACAAATGAAGAAATGTGCATGTGTCTCTCTATGAAGAGGGCTTTGGTAGCCCATTTTATTTGCAGTCTCAGATTTTTAAGATGAATTTCATTGACTGTATGTATTTAAGTGGAAGCTAGAGTTCTGTTATAGCAATGATTTATTTACTGGGTTGATAAATGTGGGCAATGAATTATAATGATGTCCCTTTGATTTTATTTTCCTTATTAAATTACAGGTTTAGAACATTTAAAAAAATACCCTGTGCATTTCAGAGTTTTCTTTGGGTATATTATCAAAAATTCTATATTTCTGGACTCCTTTTTCAAGCAAGAATCCTTGCTATTTTAATACTGTCATATCTCATCCTTCATTGAAAGTCTGGCTTAAAAGGTATGAGAAACCAAATGCAGAAGAGGCCATCTTTTTTGAATCTTTGCTAAGACCCATTCAAGTTGAAAAATGTATTTGCTAAAATTTGGGTTGTACTATATCTACATATGCTCAGTGTATTCTGTCTTTATTCAGAGTCTCATGTACAGTCAGCTATCTCTCAGGCCTGCTTCAGTGAGACATGATTCTTGTATGTATCAGGGAACCGAAGCCTGATGTTTTCTCCATTCCATAGAAACTCTGAATATAATTTAATCTCCTTGATCTTTAAGATCCTAGAAAATGCAAAACATGTTTTCTCCTGATTTTTATTTTATTTTATTTTATTTTATTTTATTTTTTACTTCATTTTTTTTGAACTACAAACCCTGATTTTTTTTTTTTATACAAATTATTTTGAAAAGATTTTGTTGGTTTTAAAAACTGAGTATCTAATTTTTCAATGAAATTAAGACAGAGTTCTTATGACTCCTTTTAACATGGAGGACAGCATATATTCAGGTTGTAATTTTCATCTTCAATAAACTGAGACTCTAGTCACTTCAGTGAGCTTGACAGCCCTTTATAAATGGAACAGACAAAAAGATACTTAATTTAGTTTGATGATTTCCAGTGACTTTATAGTGAATAAGTGATGGAAATAAATGAAAGTAATGATGGAAGTAGGTGAAATAAAAGAAGAATTATATAAAACTTGGCTTCATCTCTGTTAAAATATTTTCTTTCTTTTTCTAAATATGCTAGCTATCATTCCAATATTTTTCTGATATTTATTTCAGCTTTTCTTGGAGTCCATGCTGCCACCCATAAAGACAAAATAGGTTTTAATCAAGATCATGGTAAGGAGCTAGGAGAGGATTTTATTTGGGCAAGTTTGATGCCTCAAACCCATTGCAAAGCATTATTGAAGGCCCTATTAGGGATTGCTCTTCTAGGTAAAAAGTTTATTTACATCTTGCCCTGAATAGTGTTTGAGCAAAAGATGAAAATAGCTAGAGAAGGATGATGTGTTTCACTTTATAGGAGCCATAGACAATGAGCTGGGGAATCTAGTACCCATTGGGGCTGGAGGACATTTTAAAGTACTGAATACTGAACTACTGGGCGTGTCAGAGCCTTAAGCTAGGAAATAAAGCTGTGGGTGCCATGATGAACTTAGGGCAATTGAAAACATCCTTTTCCCATCCTCGAGCTACAAAATTCAGTCAAGAAAACATCATGAGTGTGTCAAGATCATCGCAGTAAGCAGCTGCATCTTTTTAAAACTGTTCTTAGTCTATTTAATGACATACTAATCTAAAAAAATGTTTTCAGTTTTTTCTTTTTCTTTTTTAATTAGAGGAGTTATAGGTTTACAGAAAAAATCAAGCAAAAAATAGAGTTCCCATAGGCCACCATTATTAACACCTTGCATTAGTGTGGTACGTTTGCTACAATTCATGAAAGAACATTTTTATAACCTTACTATTAACTATAATCCATTGTTTACAATAGGGTTCATTGTGTTATACAGCCCTTTTTTTTTTAAAAGGTTTTATTTTAGTACCATATATATATAATCTAAAATTTCCCCTTTTAACCACATTATATAATATATAATTTACTGCTATTAACTACATCCACAATATTGTGCTTTCATCACCACCATTCATTGCCAAAACTTTACAAAATCAACCCAAACAGAAACACTGTACAATTTAAGCATTAACTCCCCCTTCCCTATAAATACCAATCATTTTTCTGAACATTTTCCTTATAAAATGATCCCATTAGTAAGATAATGTTGGTTAGGCGTACCTCGTTTTATTACAGGTTCCCAGATTTCAGATGTGAACTGAACAAGTAAATGAATATGTTTTACTAAGTTGAAGTCTTGTTCAAGTAACTCAAAACCCCCCTTTTTTTTTTTCTTTCTAAAGAACTTCTTGATCTTTCCTCCACGGTAATTAAGAAGAGAGTTCACTTCAGTGGGGAAAGTAAAGAGAATGTCATGAGGAATGAGAATTCCGAGAGTCAGCTCACCTCTAAATCCAAGTGCAAAGACCTGAAGAAGCGGCTCCATGCAGCTCAGCTGCGTGCTCAGGCCCTGTCAGACATTGAAAAGAACTATCAGCTCAAAAGCAGGCAGATCCTGGGCATGCGCTAGCCGCACAGGGAGACAGAGCGTGGATGGTACTTCTCATCGCCAGCCCGGTCGAGATTGATATTCAACTGCTGTAGCTTAATATACTTGGTTCTGTGAGCCACGCCTTTTTGTATATTAAACGTGAGACTTTGGAATTGCTTTTGCTCCTCTTCAACAACAATTGTACAAAATGCCCACACCTTTCATTTTTCTTTCCTTTTTTTCACTAGTAGCTGAGAATACTTTATAGGAAAAACAATGACACTTTCCTGGGTTTTTAATCCTGTGTGTGAATACTACTGGGAAGCTGAAGTGTCACATCCTAAATCTTGGTGGGGGGGGGAAGTAATGCTAGGAAAAATTATTTATCTGGGAGTGGTACTTACTGAGAAGTTTTCAATGGCTGAGTACTATGCTTACAATTGTCAGTCTAGATTAAAATTGAAGTCTGAGATTTTGAATGTTCTTGAACTTAGAAAACCTAATTGGATACCAGTGGGTTACTAATAACATGACATCTTGCTTCTAAATATCCTGTTGCTCTGTAGTGAGATTTTCTATTTAATGGTATATGAGCTGACTATCACTTATCCCCCTCTTTCTCACTAAATAAAAGAGTTCTTTAGTTTTCCTATATTTAGGTCTCTTTCATTTATTGACCTCTCAGTTGGAGGGAGTCTGTGTATGTGATTCAAAGGCATTGGAGGGTGGAAGAGAACATGGGTCTGATGCCCAAACAAGCTGCGTTCTCCAGCTCTAATGGCATTTCTGACCCATCTCACTAATACAGGTAAGCCAGTGGACCTCGATTGGGGATGGGGGCGGGGGGGGCGGTAATTTTTGCTTCCCAGGGAACCCTTGTTAATGTCTGGAGGCATTTTTGCTTGTCACAGCCGAGGTGAGAGGGTACGGTTGACATCTAGTGGGTAGAGGCCAAGGGATGTTCCTAAAAACATCCTACAGTGCGCCAGACCGCCTGCCACACCAAAATGTCAATTGTGTCACTCTGGCGACATGATAATGCACCAGGTTTTTTCTTTTTTTTAAGGAGGTACCAGAGATTGAACCTGGGACCTCATACATGGGAAGCAGGTGCTCAACTACTCAGCTATACCCACTCCCCACAATGCTGGTTTTGAATGCAAATATCAAAGCATTTAACTTGTATGTGGGATCACTGAGATTGCACTTTGTGTTTTATGGCTCCTCCTGGAGGGTGCCTGGAGCTGGCCAGAAGAGACAAACCCACAAGCCAGACTCTGGAAAGTTGGAAGGAGGAAGGGAGGATCCTTTCACCACAGGCACGGAGCCAGCCAAGGGAGCACCTGCAGGCAAGGGATACTGGCCAGGGAGTGCCGACCCTCATGGATACCTGGAGATCCTCAGCACTGGTGCTTGCTTGGATCTCCCTCCCTCCTGTGCTGTGCCCCAGTCAGGTATGGGGTCTGGAGAAGTCCAGCCACGTGTCTCCCTTTCCCACAGGTCCCAGTATCTCACCTGTGAGGCTTCCATTGAACTCCAGCCTGGGAGCTGAACTCAGTAGGAAAAAGAAGGAAAGAGCAGACCCTGACAAAGAACAGTATTGACATATACACATCCCAGCATGTATCTTTCCAATTCTTTTAGGGATTTTCCTTCAGAGGGATTTGGTTTTCAGTGTTGGTAAAAGGGGTTAAATTTTGGCTTCCTGGCAAAAACTTTGCCTTATCACAAACAGGAAATGGGATGGGAAAGGCTCTCATGGTGGGATAATTTGGGAGGCTTCTCATTCTGGCTTCCAATTCTATGCGAGTACCAGCCTATAATAGCGTGTTTTACAGATACACATTCATATAAATTATCTGCACAGACTTAAACCTTTATGAAACATATGTTAGCCTCCTTTTACAAAGAAAAGGCAAACATGCTTCAGCACTTGAAGAATAGTTTACAGAATTCAAGTGAAGTTTTGTGTTTCAATGCCAAGTTCATATATTAAAAAAAATAAATTACTTAAAAGAGAAAGGTGCACTAATAAAGTGAAAATCTTTAAAGAAGTGAAAGAAGAACCCTCTTCAGATACTTACATGCTACTGAAATAGGTAGATAACCGGTGTGTGTATTTCTTTATTCTCTGGTTTTTGGTCTGACCTTGCCCTAAGGGCCAAATATTGATTAGAAAGATATCCTCCTAGCCATTTTGGCGTTGATGGCCTTTTATACACCAGTGTGTCTTATTAGATTTGCTAGGCTCACTGAGGTGATATTGGTAAATTGCATTAAAGTTCTTTTGAACCTTCTGTCTGTTGACTTTTTAGTCCTCAGACATGGGCCTTTGTATTTTAGAATATTTGAATTTGAGGCATTTTGGCCCCATTCTCCTGTTTTTCATTAAAGAACCTAAGCCTGGGATACTTTCACAAGTATCTGTTTGGTGAAAAATTGGTTTTTCCCATCAAATATGAATAAAATTCTCTTTTCATTGTAGAAAAAAAAAAAAATCGTTGAGATGCCCAAGAACCTGGGATAATTCTTAATTCTTTACCTTTTTTCAAATAAAGGAAAGGAAATCAGACTCCTACATTGTTCTCTGTAGCTCTTCAATTCCAAAGTGTTTTTTTTTTTTTTTTTTTTTTACCGGGAGGTACCGGGGATCGAACCCTGGTCTCTCCATATGGTAGACGGACGCCAAACCTCTTGAGCCACATCCGTTTCCCCGTGTGTTTTGTTTTTTTAAAACCATGTCTTGATGGGGAAGTTGATTTGTAAATGTGGACAGCCTAGGACATTGCTGCTGAGCTGGAGTTAGAGATGATTCCTCCATACCTAGAGGGCTAATAAGAGCAGTTAGCATATTGTTTACACATATATTTTTATGTCAAAAAAAAAAAAAACTTTCAGAGCAACCTTCTACCAACTCATGTACAAAAACGAGAAGTTATCACTGCCATCACAATCGCTTCCCTTCTAGGTATCACAGGAGTTAGCACTGGGGCTGTCGCCTTGGGTTTACAACAATCAGCTCTTTCCTCTATCAGAAGGGCCGTAGATGAAGATCTAGCCCGTATAGAAACCTCCATCTCTCATTTGGAAAAATCTCTAAACTCACTATCTGAAGTTGTCCTCCAAAATCGCAGGGGACTAGACCTCCTCTTCCTAAAAGAGGGAGGAATTTGCACCGCTTTAGGAGAAGAGTGTTGCTTTTACGCTAATCACTCCGGCCTTATCAAAAACAACATGGCCCAACTTAGAGAAGGACTAACAAAGCGAAAAAGAGAAAGGGAAACAGCTTTAACAAACCCCTCTTGGGAATTCAATGGAATCCTCCATTATTTCCTCCCAGTGCTAGGCCCTTTTATAACCTTTCCTCTTATTCTAGCCATTGGACCCTGGGCTGTTCGTAAAATTATCAGTTTAATTAAAGAGCAAGTTAATGCCGCTTTGAGCCCCTCTCCACAGGTTCACTATCAACGCCTGGCCACCCGAGAAACCGTCACCTATACAGCACCTGGCAACAAAAGGAAGACCTATACAGTGCCCGGCAGCAAAAAGAAGCGCCCTAAGCTTAAGAAAAAACACCTAAAATGGTGCCCCCAAGTGGCTAAAATGCCTGCCAAGTGCTACGTGACTCCCGGCATGAACCTGAAAAGACTTCTTTCAGTCAATCCTCAATGTCCAATCATAACCTTTTCTAAAAATCTTCTTTTTTGCCAGTTACTATGTACGTCACCCCTCTTCCTCCAATCATGTCCTTAACTCACTTCCCTTATCAGAACCTATATAAACAGCAAACCTTCCTGTAATAAATTAGACCTGCGTACTTACCTCGTCTCCGCCGTGGTCTTTCCTCCGTGCGCCCTCCACGCCGTCTGGGCCCCCGAACGCTGGTTGCCGCTCAGCGTTCCCCTTCCTCCAACAAGTGGTTCAGAACAACCACACCTTTCCCACAGGTCCACTGCCCAAACTCATGGCAGATAGGTGGCCCCCAAGGATCTTTAAACCTTCCAAGGGACTTGCCTTATACTTGGGTCGGGGGTAGGCAATAGGCCAAGACATGGCAGCACCTGACAAGGCTTGGGACTGTGGTGGGGATGGACACATGCTGTCGTGCCCACCCAATCCTGACCTTCCCCTTGCCAGGACCCCTTGTGGTGAGAAGGGGAGACCAGGTAGGGTCCGGGCACTGGGGAGGGGTAGGAGGCAGGCCCATGTGTGCACCACTGTTCGTGGACTTCACTTACAAAATACAAATTCAAACATAAAATTACTAAGAATTTCAAGGTGGCTACCACGGAGCATTAAACCCCAGCACGGGGTCCCTCCTGAGCATGGGAGTCCTAAACTCCAGGCCCTGTGCGAAGTTTCTTGAGTTAACTCCTGTCCCAACTTAGAAAACAGTTTCCATTTAAAAATCTGTGGCATGCTGGGTAGTTTCTCCAGTTTTCCCACCCCAGACTCCACCTTTATTTTCATTCATTCTTTACTCAATTAACATTTATTGAGCAGTATTATGAGCCAGGCACTGTCTTAGGTGCTGAAATACCGCGGTGAAGAAACACTGAAGTCCCTGCCTTCCAGGAGCTTCTTTTCAAATAGGAGAAGACAATAAATAAGCAAAATATCAGGTGCATTACTGAGAAGTGGTGAGGCGCAAAATAAAGCAGCCGGGCAGGGGCTGGGCAGGGATGGGGGAGGTGCCGCAGGAAGGAGGTCTGGGTTGCGGTGGGGTAGGAGGAGGACAAGGGAAAGGGAGGACTAAGTATGGTAGGGAGGTGGCTGGGGACGGAGGAGAAGGAGACATTCTGCTAGCCTGGAGGGGGTGGTGCTGAAATGAAGAGAAGGTGAAGGAAAGCTGGGATCCTGTGTAGCTGGGAGAAACAATAGTCCAGGCCATGAAAGTGGGCCCAGAAGATTTTATCTGCTTATGTATCCTTTCTTCCCCCCATCAAAAGCCCACACAATCTTTTTTTCCTGGTGTCCATCAACCGATGAATGGATAAACTGTGATGTAGTCACACGATGTAATATTATGCAGCGCTAAGAAGAAATGAAGTCGTAAAGCATATGACAACATGGATGAACCTGGAAGACATTATGTTGAGTGAAGCAAGCCAGACACAAAAGGGCAAATTCTGTATAATTGTGGTATTATGAACTAAATATATTGTGTAATCTCACGGAGTTGCATATGGGTCACCAGAAAATAGAATAAGTTTAGAGAATGGAAAGCTGAGGGTTAACTTGTGCAGAATTGGTAAAAATGGTGTGTCAATCTTTGGAAATGAATAGAAAAAGTGAAAGCCCAACACAATGTTTGTAACTAGTGGTACATATGTAGGTATGAAAGTAGTTTAAAGGAAAATTCAAGGCCATGTATATTACTAAAAGGAAAGCTAAAAAATGTAACATGGAACTGTATAGTGTAGGAAAAAACTCATGTAAAATATGAATATGGGTAAAATTGCATAGATAAGACCGTTTTTCTTTGAAGCTGAACAAATGTATGTTATTACTACAAGATGTTAATATCAGACCCCCCCAAAAAAGAAACACGTAATGCTAAGTGAAAGAAACCAGACACAATGTATTCCATTTATATAAAATGTAAATATAAAGCAATTTATAAAGATGAAATTAGATTAGTGGTTATGTAGGGCTGGGGAAGGACTGCTAAGGAGTGTGAAGTTTTTCTTTTTGGAGTAATGAAATTGTAAAATTTTTTGTGGCAATGAATGCACAGCATTGTGATTATACTAAAAACCATTGACTATACACTTTGGATAGAGCATATGGTATGTGAATATATCTCAATAAAACTACTTAATAAATAAATAATTATGCAAGAATAGCCAGAAATAGCAGCTATGTACAGCAGGGAAGCAAAGAGAGATGGAAAGGTGAAGAATTTTCTTGGTTTTTTTTTTTTTTTTTTTTGCTTATTATTATTATTATTGAAATAATGAAAATGCTCTAATAATGATTGAAGTGGTGAATGCACAACTATGTGATTGTACCAAATACCATTGATTGTACACTTTGGGTGAATTGTATGCTTTATTAATATGTATCAATAAAATTGATTTGTTTTTTAAAAAATCTTGTTTCCTGTTCGCCCCTAAAGCTGGGAACATCCCTGCTACTTGAACAATTTTGGTTAGAAGAGACGACCTCTCAAATGTATTTCTCCAGCATCTCTTTTTAAGATGCTCTGCTACAATCTTACCATTACAGAATTTAAAGAAAATTAGTTTAACCAAGCACGGCCAACTCAGGCATTTATCTGCGAAAGGGGCTTTGCATTAAAGATTAACCAGGTGTTCTGAGACACAAAGCCACACGGTGGCGTTATAGTTCTGTTACAGCCCAAGGTCCCCACACTTTTAATCCAGCCTGAGCAATTGGTAGAGTTACTAAGAGATTACATTGGTTAAGTGCTTTATACCCGTTGTTTCATTTAATCCCCACAACCCCCTGTGAAGCAGATATTACTGCTAGCACATTTCACACAGGGAAACAGGCCAGATATCATAGTTAGGAAGAGGTGCGGCTTGCTTCTGAACAGACTCCAAAGCTGGTGCTCTTGACTGTAACCCTCTACCATCTAGTTTCCCATAATGATGATGATCTGTGACTTTACTCAAGACATTTGGGGAGATGCCCTAGAATGACTAAGGAATGGTGGGCACAGAGCAGCAAGGTGGCGGGTGTGGCCCCCCACACCCTGTGCTGTGGGGGATTTCCAGTGGGCCCAAAGGAGCCCAGGCTCTCTCTTCCACAGCCTCTGGTACCTCCCGGGGCTCCTCATTTCCGCCCAGTGTCCTCAGGCTGCCCAGTGCCCTCCCCAAGGCTGCCTCTCTGAGGCCCACCCTCCCCTGAAGGATTTTATGCTTCCAGATGAACTTTCTTTAGGCATATTAGTTCCCTGGAAGACTCAAGGCAACGCTGCCCTCCTAGTGTGAATTTAGGAGGAATATGAAAGATAATACAAGGCAGCTGTTTAAAAAAGAGCGAAGAGAATTGTATGTACCACCACGAAAGGATTACGGATAATTGTGACTTGGTGACTGGGAAAGTAGGGATCCGTATTTGATGGATGGATTTTACAGTGAGAAAGATGATGAAACCGGCCCTCCTAAAGGGACACGCTTGCTGATGGCCTTGATGAAACAGGTGGGAGCGTGAGCGCCGCCTTTGCCCCCACCCCAGCTCCGCGACCTCCCTTCCCCGCAGAAAGACCAGAGGTTCGCTGCCCCAGCCTCCTGCATCTGGAAGGTGGGACCCGACACGATATTCAGAGCGGCCGCTGGGGGCGCCCTTGCTTACCTCCACGAAGGCACTTCTGCTTTTCTGACACTGTAGCCATAACCTTGGCTTAGGGGCTCAAGATGCTGAAATCCCAGGTGCCTTTGGTTAATAATCATCACTTGCCACCCTACGGGCCCTGCAGCCAGGGAGGCAACACACCAGCCATCTTGGTGGGTGTTCTGCAATCTTAATCACGTTTACAGGAAATGTTCAGAGCTGCTGATTTTATTCATAATATTTTTAAATGTTAATCTTTCTCTAAATTACAAAGTGATAACATTGTAAAAAGAAACCAGTGTGGAAGTATAAATTGTAACAATTAAAAAGAGAACATTCCCGCACTCATAACCCGACTATCGATCTTTCTTTCCGGAAGTAGCTATTCACAACCTGCTGTTGCCTTCCAGACCTTGTGTGTGTCTGTGTATGGGGTCTGTGTGTGTGCCTGTGTGTAGGTGTTTGCAAATGTGTATTTAAAATGCTCACATGCGAATATTCTCTCTGACCTGATTTTGTGATAATCAGGGTAGGCTAAACATTCGCTATACTAGAAACCATGCATGTGTCCCCAATCCTAGTTTTTCTCCTTAGGCCTGGTTTTTAGAATGCTGATGATAAACTAAGCCTGATTTATTATAGGACCATCCTGTATGGGAAATGACTGTAACTCTGGGTGTCTTTGGTCAACCTTAAGAGAATATAGCAGGCGGACGGATGTGGCTCAGGTGGTTGGGCATCTGTCTCCCATGTGAAGGGACCTGGGTTCGATCCCTGGGAGCTCCCGGTAAAAATAAAAAAAAAGAAAAATATAGAAGGCACGTGGACCACCAGGCCCTGTGCATGGGTACACTGTCAGGCCCCGCGAGCAGGTGCACCACCAGGCCTGGCAAGCCACACAGTAAGATGATGATGTAACAGGAGAGTGACACAAGGGAGAGCCAAGATGAGATGCACCAAAAAACCAGGAACTAAGGTGGTGCAGGCGGTAGGATGCCTCTCTCCCACATCGGAGATTCTGAGGATCGGATCCCATTGAAGACAGGAGGAGAAGGATGAGAAGAGAGGGCAGGAAACAGACAAGAGAGTTACCCAGTGAATGGACACAGAAACAGCAAAAACCGGGGGTGGGCTGGGGGGGAGGGTGTGGGTGTGTGTGTGTGTAAAAATGGATAAAAGTAAGTAAGTAAATAAATAAATCCTTAAAAAAATGTATCAGGGAGGAAGATTTGGACTATAGTTGGTAGTAATACTTTGACAATGCTCTTTCATGATTTGTTAATAAATATTGCACAACAATGCAGGGTGTTTGTAGGGGGGGTGATGTGTAGGAGCCCTGTATGATGTTATGCATGTTTGTTTTGTAAGATCATGATGTTTACTGAACACTTATAGTTTATGTATGATCATGTATGAGTGATATACTTCAATAAATTGTTTTTTAAAAAAAAATGCTCACAAATGGGGCCTTAGGACACATACTGTTCTTTTACCTTTTTCAATAACAATAGTCCTTTCTTGCTGGTACATAAATTCTCTTCATCCTTTTTTAAACGACTGCCATTTGCTCTCATCCCAAGGCCATTCTGGGAGCCTTACCTTGAGTCTTCCAGGGAACTAACTATCCTAGAGTAACCAGCAATATGGGGAACACAGCACCTGCCTCACAAACTTAGGGCCTTGTAGGTGAGGCAGATGCATACCTGTGGACCCCTGAGATATTCCCACAAAGCAGTTGACCTGCTCCAGCCCCAGAATCACTGGCCCAGCTTTGCCTTCAAGAACCTGTGGTCAATTAACTGGAGAAAACGTAAATATAATGTAAAGAATCCCAACCAGAGTTTGCCTCCCCTCCCCCTAAAATCCCCATGATGCCTGGTGGAGAACCTCGGGGCTGGGGGTACCTCTCCAAACCTCCCCTCTGCCCTCTCTCAGCACAGTGTTGGTGTCCCTGCCACAAGGTCAGAGTCCAAGTGGTTTCTGCTGGGATCCAAACTCTGAACATAGAGAGCTGAGACCCCCTGACTTAGACACTCAGCAACTGCCCTGTGTTTGGTGGGTTTATTGAATCAATCTGAGCTTCAGTTTTCTCATCCGTCAAAAAAAACAGGGATAAAAACAAACAAAAATTAAAATTAAAATCAAACAAACAGGGACAGTAATATTTGTGAAGATTAAGAGGGATAAACTAGTAAAGGGCCAAGAATAGTACCTGCCCATCAATTTATTCTACCTGGTTTCAGGAAAGGTTTAAAGTAGATTATACAAAAGAATATGTGGATTATAAGAAAGCGCATGTATTAAAAGTAAGGAGAATAAAGAAAACTGAGGGCAGATCCAGGAATAGGTCCAATGTTCAGATCATAATTATGTTCAGATCACTCACCACCATTCAGATTATTTACCAATGTTGGGCCATAATTTGGCTCTAAGCTTTCTAGTAGCCAAAGCAAAAAGGGAAAAGTGGGTGGTTATCCCCTATAGGCCCATAAAATAAAGGCAGTCTACTTGCTCAGGAAATGTTGAACCAGTCTGGGTACTAAGGTGAGAGGATTTCTCCCTTGTGCCCTTATAAAGAGGCCACCGCGTGGCGGAAGGGGCATTGTCCTTGACATCTGTGCAGTGTGTGCAACGCTGAGGTCCAGAGATCATTGTGTCACCTCCACACAGGTGGTGCTCACACAGGGAGGGCATCCCCCAGACTCAAGTCAGCAGAAGCTATTGGAACTGGGATTATCTTTTTAAAACACATTAATGTGTCTTTTTCATGGCTCCCGCAGCCCCATGATGCATGCCTTGGGGAGTATTAGGATGTTACATCGGGAAAGCTGAGAGAAGGGAAAAGGCACCGTTCAGTTTGTGACATCCAATGCACCAAACCAAGGTTTTTGAGCCTGCAGCATCTGGTGGCTGGGCTTTGGCAAGAGAGAAGAGGATTTCCTAAGTTTCCTGCTCTCCCCATTAATATATCAAGCGCCAGGGCTGGAGGACCAGATGGTAGCATCTGACGTAAGGCAAGGATAGAAGGTACCTAGGATGGGATGTAAGCCAGGCCCGCTCCTCAAACTTTAATGTGCACATGAATCACCTGGGGGGTCTTGTTAAAAGTACAAATTCCGATTGGGTCATTCAGAGTGGGGCTTGAGAAGCTCTGTTTCTAGAAGCTCCCAGGTGACCCTGACGTTGCTTGTCCCGGACCACACTCTGGAGGCACAGGCGTAAGGTATAGCCACGCTAAAAGGGAAAAGATGCAAGGCCTCCCCTTCCAGCCCCAGGGAGTGGTAGCAGGAGCAGCAGAGGTTGGGGACACATGTGTCCTGGCCTTTCTGCTGCAGGCTGATGTCCGAGGGGGGAGGCAAATAGATTAGATTTAGAGGACAGGAGACAGCAGAGGGTCTTTTGTGCCCTGAGCTCTGTTCAGAACTCTGGCAGGTGGGAGGGGTTGGGAAGTAGGGAGGGTGTCGTGCTGGGTGACTGGGGCAGCACAGGAGCTGGCTTGGCATTCCCAGAGGCCTTGGCTCTGCCTGCTGTGCAAGTGCCTGGGAGAGGCCCTGATTCCTGCATGCCCACGTGGGGGTTTCCAGACAGTAGCTGAGAGTCTGGCTTGGGGCATGGGGCTACACATGGTTCTTGGGCCAAACGGGGGTCACAGCCATGCCACACTGGGCCGACAGAGCCTTTGGGAATGGAGGAGGCAGCCAGGGGGTTGCCTGTGCCGAGAGGACAGGCCTGGGGTTACGCTCAACCCGGATGTCAGCAGATGGCCCCTGCTGGCCAGGAATAGACTGGGCCAGCCTAGCTCAAGACAAGGCAGACATTGATCTAGAACTGGGGACACGTCCCCACTGCCACCCTGGGCAATGACCTGAGGACACAAGCTCTCCTGAGGCCACATTATTATAAAGGGAGCCAGGGAGGGGTGAAATGGCTCATGGGGAGTTGAACTTTGAATTTACGGAAAAGGCTGTTGCAACCAGCCAATTAACTGGCCTATTAAATGTTTCCCTCACTGCCCAACCAGGTGGAGATTGTGACGACATTACAGCAGAAGGCACATCTTTGCTTGTCTGAGCAGTGAGTGTGCATTTTTTTTTTAAAGTAGGCACAACAAAGATAATCTATAATACTGCCTAATAAATAGTTTTTACTTCTGGTTAGGAAAGTGCATACCTGGGCAGCTTCTTGGCAGGGTCAGCAAAGAGGTAGTAGGGACACAGGGCTGGGGTTGGAGGCATCCTGAGCAATTTGAGCAGAAGTTGGAGGGAGAGGAGACACCCAATTGGCAGAAAGGGGGCAGTGCAAGGATGTGAGATATAAGCATTGCTGACATGGGCAATGGCCTCATTTGTTTGTCCAGTCTTTTTTTTTTTTTAATTTTTAATTTTTAATTTAATTTTTAAAAAATGTTTTTAAACAATTTACTGAAGTCTATCATTCATACATGAACATACATAAACTATAAGTGTTCAGTAAACATCATGAACTTTCAAAACAAATATGCCTAACATCATACAGGGCTCCCACACATCACCCCACCACAAACACCCTGCATTGTTGTGACACATTTGTTAACAAATCATGAAAGAGCATTGAAAGAGCATTGTCAAAGTATTACTCCTAACTATAGTCCATATCTTCCTCCCCTATACAATTGTTTTAAGAATGTATTTATTTATTTATTTTTATCCTTTTTTACCAAACCCCTGTTCTCCTGTTTTTGCTGTTTCTGTGTCCATTTGCTGGACAACTCTCCGTGTCCGTTTCCTGCCCTCTCTTCTCATCCCTCTCCTCCTGTCCTCACTGGGATTTGATCCTCAGAAACTCCGATGTAGGAGAGAGGCGTCCCACCGCCTGCGCCACCCCAGTTCCTGGTTCTTCGGTGTGTCTCGCCTTGGCTCTCCCTTGTGTCACTCTCCCGCTACGTCATCATCTTGCTGCGTGGCTCGTCGGGACTGATGGTGCACCCACATAAGAGTCCTGGTGGCCCATGTGCCCCTCATATTTTTCTTTTTATTTTTACCGGGAGGTCCCGGGGATCGAACCTAGGTCCCTCTATATGGGAGACAGATGCCCAACCACCTGAGCCACATCCGTCCCCCTGGTATATCTCTTAAGATTGACCAAAGATACCCAAAGTTACTGTCTTTTCTCATACAGGATGGTCATATAATAAATCAGGCTTAGTTTATCACCAGCATTCTAAAAACCAGGCCTAGGGAGAAAAAGTAGGTCTGGGGACACATGCATGGTTTCTAATATAGCGAATGTTTAGCCTACCCTGATTAACACAAAATCAGGTCAGTGAGAATATTCGCAATGTCCAAGAGTCTTTTATTAAGCTCCTGTTGTATGACAGGAAATGGGAAGTCAGAAAGACATTCCATGCCCCAGGGGTTCCCTTCTGCAAGAAAAGGCTGAAAGGCAGCACGTCCCTCCTGCCCTCCAAGACACTTGGAGGGTAGTGGTTTGGAGAGCAAAGCATTCCAAATATTTCTGCTAATCCCCCTGCTGCCCTGCCCTCTGCCCTGCCCTCTGCCCTGGAGATCCTGGTGACACTGATGTGGGTGGAAGTCCAGCATGGCCCACCCCTTCCCTCTACACATACATCCTGCGGGGGGAAGGGGAGCAGTTTATATTTTGAAAGAGATTCCCAGTGACAAGCAATTTTGCCCTTTTCTCCATAAGCCCTCCCCCGCCCCCACCCCCACCCCAGCGACACACCCAGGGCAGGTGAACATGTCTGGGGCCAGCAGTTCAAGTTGGGGCATGAGGTCAGGAGGCATCAGCTGCTGGGGGCAAGTGGGACAACCGTGATGGCCTTTAAAGCGTCTCGTGGGGGATTTGGATGTAGTAGTAACAGCGAGCAGAATTTTTCAGCTGCACATTCACATCTTCATCAAGCATGGCTCCTCATTTTACAGCAGGGATCTTGGGTGTGTAGAGGAGGGCCCCACAGAGCCAGGAGTCCGGCGGGCCCCTGACAGCCAGGCTCTGAGGCTCCTGACTGTTCATCTCTAGCATGCAGGGAAGATTAATGATTAATTTCCAGAAACTCTGAACCACAAGCCCCCACTTTTCCAACATCCAGCCATTTAATCGTGGTTTTAGCTGGATCAGCACAACCGTCCAGTAACCTCAGAAGTGGAGAGCAGTGAAGGCCTTTATCAGCTATTCTTGGGGCCAAAGGGCAAGTTCACAGGGGGCAATTGGCGGCAGGGGAGCTAATAACGCTTTCTAAGAAACTCAGATAACTTTACTGCATATCAGAGCTGGGACTCATTATATTTCCTTTGCTGGCATTGATCGTCTCTTACCTTCGTGTAACATAGCTGCAGTATTCAAATCACTTTCACAAACATGATCTCAGTTGATCTCCAAACCACCCTATAACTTGACTGAACGGGTATTGTTCTCACGCAGAAAATAAAGATTCAGAGAGGGCAAGTGACTCACCCAAGGTTACACAGTCCCAAGGACTCTGCCTCCACCCCCAGTTCTCAGCACCACTCACCTGGAGGAATCCCTAGCTGGACCATCTTTTTAATGCAGGGGTATTAACTTAGGGTCCCTCAGATGTGCTTTGAGACATCTGCGAATCCTCTGGAAGAGTTGGCAGCACTTTGGGCATTTTTCTGGGAGAGGGTCCATAGTTTTCATCAGAATCTCTCTGATGCCAAACAGTAAGACCCACTGCTTTACAAGGAGGGGCCAAAGCCCTACTGCACCCTCCACCTGGGGCTGTCGGGCGGGGCCTCCTCTGTTCGGGGATCCGAGTTGGCTGGGCGCAGTCAGAGCCAGGAGCTTGGGAGGCTGGGAAACTTGCTGCCCTCAAGTGTTTGGCTGACTCAAATGTGGGACTGCCCAGGCAGCAGACACCAGGCCGGGCGTGAGGGGGTGAGTCTGATGCCAACGAGGCAGGCTGTAAAGGTGGGCAAGACTGACTCGGCGGTGCCTCTCCACATCTCCAGACCCAACTGGAGCCTTATGTAGAATTCCTTCCTTCATTCCTCTCCATTTCTTTACCTGTAAATAAGAAATATTAGTACCTATTTCAGAGCTTTCCTATACACCAGCGTTAACTGATTTGAAGTCATAGTGCAAAAGGTCCCAATTTACAAGAGCAACATCAAGGAAAAAAGCTAACAAGAAACGTGCAGTAATCACAATAAATACCTGCCCAATAACACTGAGGGACATTCAATTAATGGCGAATGTGCCACACTGAGAACTCAATACTGTAAAATGCCCTTTGCCCAAATGTATGTTTTATGCTACTCTAATAAAAATATCTAAGGTTATTTTTTAAACCTGACAGGATGAATCTAACGAGTCACCTGGAAAAAAAAATAAATATATGAATAGAGTCCAGAAATTTCTGGAGGAAAAAAAAAAAAAGAACAGGGTGGATCTATAATCCCAGATATTAAAATATAAAGTGCTGTGGTTTGAAATGTGTCCCTCAGAAAGATCTGCTGAAGTCCTGATCTCTAGTACCTGAACAGGGACCTCTGCAGATGCAATTAGGTAAGATGAGATGATTCTAGATTACCATGGGCCCTAAACCCAATATGACTAATGTCCTTAGAAGAAGAGGAAATTTTGGACAGAGACACAGACACAAAGGGAAGACATGACGATGGAGTCACAGACTGGAATTATGCTACCACCAGCCAAGGAATGCCTGGGAAAATGGGAATACTAGGAGCTGGGAAAGGCATGCAAGGAATCTCACCTAGCTCCTTCAGAGGTAGCACAGCCCTGCTGACACCTTGCTTTCAGAATCTAGCCTCCAGAACTCTGGCAGAGGAATTTCTGTTGTTTTAAGCCACCTACTATAAGGTATCTTGTCATGTCAGCTCTAGGAAACTGACTCATAAAGATTCAATGATTAAAACAGTGTGTCCTAATGGGTACAGAGTTTCTGTTTAGGGCGATGGAGAAATGTCAGTAATGGATGGTGATGATGGTAGCACAACATGGTGAATTTAATTCACACCACTGAATTATATACTTGAAGGTGGTTAACATGGGAAATGTTCTGTTGTATTTGTGTTAACACAATAAAAATTGAAAAACAAACAAAACCAGTGCAGTACTGAAACAAGGACAGGCAGCTCAATGGAAAAGAAGAGAAGCTTTGGAAGAGATCCTACATTTTTAAAAAATTAGTAGTACATGTCAAATCAGTGGGGGAAAGATTAGTTGTTCAATAAATAATGCTGGAATAACATGGGAAAACAAAGCTAGATACTTATCTCATGCAATGTACCAAGTTAAATTCTGAATCTCAGTTTCTTCATAAGTAAAATGGGGATAAAAATAGTTATTACCTCAGAGCATAATTGTAGGTAGTAAGTGAGATAATGCATGTAAAGTTCCCAGCACTGTGTCCAGTTCATAGGACTGTGCAGCTAGTATTATTACTGGTGTTATCAGTCCAAATGAATGAATTATATATAACAACAAAGTTGTAACATTACAAAAAGTTTAGCCAAATACTTACCTGATCTCAAGGTGAGAATGGTTTTCACGTATAGAAGCAAAAAAAAAAGAAACCAGCAAAGGCAGGATGTGCAAAGAGCCTTAAAATTTTTGTTTGAAGAAGTTTATCCTAAGTATGTTTCTAGATAAATGTGCAAAGATGGTTACTATGATTTTTGTATTATGTTATACATATATTTAATATATCATTGTTACATATTATACATTATACATGTGTATAAACATTATAACATTTTATAAGAGCAAAAAGAGGGAACAAATCTAAATGTCAAAAGGGAATGTTTAAATAAACCTTTGTTCAACCATACACTGGACTACTATGCAGTCTTTAGAAATCATCTTACTGAGCATTAATTGATTGGTTTAGCTTAAAATGCTAACCAGGACAACTAGTAGGAAATATAGAATGACAATTAGACTACAGCAAAACATGCACCAAAGTGGCTGTCTCTTGTGGTGGGAATAATTTGATTTATTTTTCTTTAAATTCACTAAAATAACCTGCTTATTTTACAATGCCTCCAAATTTTATGGGGCTTTTTAGAGTCTATTTTTTTTTTTTTTTTTTTTTTTACCGGGAGGCCCCGGGTATCGAACCCGGGTCCCTCCATATGGGAGATGGACGCCCAACCAGTTGAGCCACATCCAACCCTAGAGTCTATTTTATAATTTTTAAAAGTTAGGGCATTTCCAGAATTTCAGCAATTATTTACTGAGCAGAGATTTTACATAAGGTACTTCTCCATTCTAATTTCTGAAACTGGATCAGATTTGGGTTTCTGTTAACAGGTCATTACAAGGGCATAATCCACAAGTTTGCTTGAATAATCTTCCCCTAGATGTCACTTTTCTATTAGAACAAATTCAAAACGTATTTTGGAAGGAATACAACGTGCGTTTGGTTTTTTTTTTCAGGGGGACTAGGTAACTTGGAAGCCACCCAGCTGGCGGCAGCTCGGAGCAGGCTGGGTAGATTAGCTCGGGCTTGGGCTGCCTTGGAGGGGAGTGGGAGGAGCTTGCTGCTAAGCCACGCCCCCGCGGTGACGTTTATTCCCACGCCCGCGCCAGAGGTGACCAAAGTTGGGCTCTCTGAGTGTCCAAAGTCTCAGGTGTCACAAGTCTCCAGAGCCGCAGATTTCCCTCAGGTGGAGACTCATTTCTCAGAAGCCTCCGAAACAGCGATAAGCAAATGGGCTGCGAGAAGCTGGCAGGCAGCCCGCTTGGGGCTGGATGCCAGCTTCCGAGAGGCGTGAACCCGAAATAGTCTGAGGGCTCCCACCACATCAGCCTGTTGGGGCAGCTCCTTCCCGAGCATCCTGCATTCAGCAGCCCCTCTGGGCAGGATGGGGCGCAGAAAATGGGAACACAGCCTTCCCCGGGTGAAACCTGGCTGGCACCCGAGGCGGGCTGCGCTGGCAGGAAGACAGTGGGGCTGGCTCACTTCATCCGCCTGCACAGTTCCAAGGCCTAAGACGTTGGGGCATCTCGCCAGGGCAACTGCCTCTCAGGTGGCCTGAGGGACGCCGGGGAGATGGACAGCCTGATGCCAAGTCTTGGCATGTCCCATGCTTTCGGGGCCACTGAGCCCACAGATGTTAGCTAGTGCCAAGGAAACAGGCGCGGGGAAGCGGCAAGTTTCCCGTGGAGCTCAGCCATGGGCTGCATGGGCCATGGGCTGCAACCTCATACTTGGCTTGGTTTATGTGAGGCTTAGTGAGAGGGGGAGCACAGCCTTCCAGCCCTGAAGGGAGGAGAGAGTTGGGGAGGCCTTGCGACAACTAGCATTCACTGAGCTTTTACTCTGGGTCGGGCCTTGTATTAGCTGGTTTACATCCATTTTCTTATTTAATCATCACAATTGCCCGATTATCTGCTTTTCATGAGGAACCTGAGGTTTAGAAATGACCCGTGGTGACAGAGGAAGGTTACATAGCTAGTGAATCGCCAGCTGGAGGTAGAGGGCTTCACACCCATCTGTGTGGCAACTAAGCCAGGCTGTTTCCACTGTCCCCATCCTGTGTCATTACTGAGCCCACCCCCACCCCTCCATCTCTTGCCGTAGGCCTGCTGCTGCAACACTCCAGACCCCTTCTCAGGCCTGAGGGCCCCCACCCTCATCCTCCATGCCCCTGTGACCCCCTGCCTTCCTTCCTTGATCAGGTCCCCAGAGACTCTACTGAGTTTCTCCTCTCTGGCCCTGGACATGGCTGGGGAGTGGAATGCCGACTTCCCCTCTTTCTGCTTCCAACACTAGTTCATGGACTGCTTCTGTGGGCTGGTTTTCTTCTGGGGTAATCAGGCAGGCAGTCATCAAAACACTAAGCATGAGGTTACAGAGGTTCTAGAACTCAGTTGAGCGCTCATAACTCCCTCCATGGTTGGTAGTCCCTGACTCCCTCCGAGAAGCTAATTGGAAATCCAGGTGCTCCTGAACTCTGCTTATTTCTGAGAGTTAAGTTAATTAAGACCACCCCACCCTCTCTCACTTCCCCATCCCTATTCTGCCTCCATCCTCCCCTCCCTCCCCACTCTTCTCCAGTCACTGGAGATGGTGGAGGCAGAAAGGCTCTCCCTTTCTCAAGTGGACAGTTTGCTTCTCTGAGATTTTCTGTTCCATCATACTTCTCCCAAGGAGGCCATAATTGGAACTTAAAAAAAAAAAATCTTTCTTTCTCTCTCCCTTTCTTTCTTTCTTCTCTTTCTCCCCTCCCTCCCTCCCTCCCTCCCTTCCTTCCTTCCTTCCTTCCTTCCTTTCTTCCTTCCTTTCTCTCTCTCTTTCTCTCTTTCTTTCTTTCTCTGCTAAGTCTGTCTTTTTAAAAAAGAAAATTTTAAAAGCAGTTGTAGCTCTACTGAAAAATCATTCAGAAAGTACAGAGTTCCCATATACCCCCACACAGTTTTTTCCCATTATCAACATTTTGCATTAATGTGGTATTAGTGTTACAATTGGGGCATTTCCTTACATATATATATTTTTTATGAGGTACTTTGTACATGGGAAGCAGGCACTCAACCACTTGGGCTACATCCACTTCCCAGGAGCATGTCTTTTTTTTTTCCCCCTCCCCCAGGGGCATGTCCTTTTAATGCCACCTTCTGACTTGAAGAAAATAGAGATCAACTCTTGTTGTTTTTAACATTCTTTTTCCCGGACAGCGTAATATGCCTTAACAGCTTGAGCAGCGGTTTGTTGGCCGGTCCTAGGCTTCTGGGAGGGCCTGCAGCCTGGCTCACACTCAGGTATGTGGGCCCATGCAAATGCTGGCAGTGTTTTCAGGCCGAAGTCTCCTCTGCCTGTCAGAAAGCAGACCCCAGCAGAAGCCCAACTCCTAGGGCTCCAAAGTAGGAGAGTTGTCATCTGAAGGAGCCTTCATGGGGCCACCACAATCCTGCCACAGCCCCACCCCCCACCCCCCCATGGAGATTTGCTCCATGCTTCAGGTGTTTCTAAGGAGGGAAATTCAGCCTGGCTTGCCCAGTTTCTTATCTCATTCTGAACAACGCCCCAACTCTACTGGACCTTAGAGGTAGAAGCTGTCCCAGAATCTACCTCCACAGCCCTATCTTGAAAGCACAGGAAGATTGGAGTCTACTCATTGAGTTTTCTAAGCAAAATCAAAGATTTGAAAGAGCATATTTTTCTCCACCCAGTGAAGGCAGTGTGCAAGATGCTTAGCGCATAGATCTCACTGTACCCCTGGATGAGCCACTGGATCTCACCCATGAGCTGTGTGGGCTTGGGCGAGTTGACAGCTTGTAGCTTCAATTTCCTCATCTGTAAAAGTGGGATGGGAATCTTTGTTCACAGCGTTGTTGAGTGAATTAAATAGACAGCACTTACACTGTTCCTGGAACATAGAGAGCACTGAATAAATTTAGCTACGATTATACTTTAACATTGCAAAGCTTTGGGGGGCCTCAGTCATTCACTGAATATTATTTATTGGGGTGAGGAAGCTCCTTGGACTGGGCATGGTGCAGGGCACTGGGGATCCAGTGCTGGCAAGACCTTGCAAATAACAAGCATATGGTAGATGCTCAGTGTGGCAGTTTGATGTAATTATGAATTCCAAAAATATAATTGAATTATGCTTGTAAACTGATCTGTTAATCTGGACATGATTAGGTTAGGATTAGGGTGTTGAGCCCCACCCCTTGGTGGGTGGGGAATCGAATATAAAAGGCAAGACAAAGGACAGTTGAGGCAGTCTTTTGAGAAGAGTTTTGATGTTGGAAAGAAGGCCCCAGGGGAAGAGAAGCAAGCCGTTTGCCTAATTGTCTACAGCTGACCTTGTGGAGGAAACAGGAGCTAAGCCCGGAGAGAAACGCAGCCCCAGGAAGAGAGGAACCCCAGAAGCCTGAACCCTGGCAAACGCCAGCAACTGTCTTGCTCTAACACGTGGCAATGGACTGTGGTGAGAGAAGAAACTTAATGCTTTATGGCCTGGTATCTGTGGACTTCTACCCCAAATAAATACCCTTTATAAAGACCAACCCATTTTTGGTATTTTACATTAGCACCCCTTTGGCTGACTAATACACTCAGTAAATAGTAAAAAGAGATGTGTGATAAGTTTATGATGGGAACATGCGAAGTGTCGGGTGGGCAGTCTCAGGGCTTTAACTCAGCCCAGGCCCATCTGGAGGAGCGATGCTGAAGTGGAGCCTGGAAGGCTAAGAAGGATTCAGCCAAGTCCAAGTTTGAATGGATCCTCTCGGACAGGTTAGACTGGCTAAAGCATTACTCTTGATTAGGAGGGTAGAACATTTCCAAAGTTCAGGTGCAGAGCAGGCCCAGAAATTACTTTTTCAGGACTGCTTAATGTCCATTCTCTCATCAGTAACTTTCAGGAGAAGGAAGCCACAGGGTAGTCTTCTCCCTCCTTTCCCTGCTTTTCCCCTTCCCATCCCCTCCCCCATGACAATGGCCCCAGGGCTCTTAAGTGCTCTTAAGTGCTCACTGGTGAGTCCAAGAATCTTGGTCAGGAACAGCCAGGCATCCTCTCCTGACAGGCTTGCTTCTCACAAAGGCCTCCCGGCACTCACCCATCCTAATTATTTTGTCTAACCTTTAAAGCTAGTAATGATTGGAGGTATAGAATTCTGGATGGAAGGGAAGCAGCTGTGGCTCAATCAGTGGGGCTCCCGTTTACCATATGGGAGGCCCCGGGTTCGGTTCCCAGGGCCTCCTGGTGAAGGCAAGCCCGCCCGCACGGCGTGGTTAGCTGACCCAGCGAGCACAAGCAGCAAGGGGGGGATAAATGAATAAATAAATAAAATCTTAAAATAAAAAAAAAAAAGAATTCTAGATGGAAGTGCTAGCATTTGTTGAGCAAGGGCTCATTTAATGTTCATAGCAACCCTATGAGAGAAATACTACTTTTATCAGCCCCATTTGAAGCACAAAAATGTTAAGTAACTTGCCTGAGCGCACGTAGTTAGAAACAGCGAGAATGAGATTCAGAAAATGAAGTCACTTATCTGACTCCTGAGTGGATGGGCTTAGCCCCCGATCTGTCTGTTTCTCAGTAAGACTAGCCCACCAGTCTGCTGAGATTGCCCAAGGGATTTCCTTCCTTCACCTCAGAGTTTATACCCAACACTGACCCTTCAAGTCTTCATCGCTACCGGGACCTCTCCCTTCCCACCATGGGGAAGCACACCTCAGAGACAACTCACAGGTCCACAGACTTGAAAGCTCACTTCTTGCTGAAAGGCTCAGAATTGTCCCCAAAGGAGAATGCCAAAATGTCCTGTCTTCTGTATTAGATAGTAAAACCTCATGTGAAACACCAATATGGGTGATATTGCGTATATACAATTGTTTTTACAAAATATAAATACCAATATACCAGAGAGAAGGAAACAGAATAGCAGCTATGTACTGCAGGGGAAGCATAGAGAGATGGATAGGTGATGAGTTTTGTTTGTTTATTATTATTATTGGAATAATGAAAGTGCTCTAAGAATGACGGAAGTGATGAATGCACAAATATGTGGTTACACTGAATACCATTGATTTATGCTTTATTTAATATGTATCGATAAAATTGATTTGCTTAAAAAAATGTCCTGTCTTACGAGAAACCCCTGGGACAAGCAGGCATCTCTGCTCCAGTGCTCCAGGGCCCCTTGTCAATCCTAGACAGGGGTAGGACAAGCACTAGCAGTGTCCAGGGCATATTAAGGGATGGGTGAAGCACGCTGCTTCTTGGGTGCCGATCTATAAAACCTTCAAAACATCGCTGCTCAAAACAAGTGCCAGTTAACTCAAGTTTCTACACACATCTCTTCTCAGAACTGTGATGTGAGAGTTGGTCCAACTTGTGCCAAAGAAAACAAAGCCACTAAGAATAAAATACATATTCATCCCCAGTCTACATATTTCTCCTGTAAATTTTGTCACAAGGCTGCCTGGTACAACTTTGCCTGGGTCTTTACTTTGAGATAATTGTCACCTGAAATGGGCACTGCTGCCTGGTGCTATTTCCTGGGAATAAGTGGTTTATTATCTGAATGTTAAATACTGATGGATCTCCTGTAGTGAACAGCGCTGGTTGTGAACTGTGTTAGTTAATGGAAGGCTAGACTGCTGGAACAAAGAGCTCCAATAATGATGTAGGGCAGGGGTCTGTAAAGGGCCAAAGTAAATATTTTGTTTTTTGTGGGTGTCTGTCAGGAGGAGAGATATCTAAAGAACCGTCAGCCCACTCCAATAAGGTGTCAGGGCTGCCAAGAGACAGACGACTCACACGGGCTCTGATGGAAGGCCATTTTATTCACAGAGAGAAGAGAACAGGCAAGGCCAGCTTCACCAGTGGGCGTTGGTTCTCCATAGCCAGTGAGCCTCAGTCCTGGCCAACTCAGAGAGTTGTATGTGCAGCACCCTTTTCTAGTGCTCCTGTGCTGCCATGGTGGAGGAACCCTGCTCCCCGCCTATCCTCTGGGGTATGAGCTGGATGACAGAAAACAAGCCCACCAGAAGCGGACTGTCTCCAGGCAATGTTTACATGTGCTTGGGACAATATGGGAAGGAATGTCAGGGCAGTCCCCTTATCTTCTAGGGGACTGGAGTTTATCCCCCCAGGCTGTCACACCTGGTCCTGAGCACAGGAGGTATTTGTGGGTCGCAGGGAAAGGCGGCAGGCCCCTCTAGGACTGCCCCCTACAACCATTCCTCATAAGGTCTCTGTCGCAACTACTCACCTCTGCAATTACTCAATTACTTAACTCTGTCGTAGCACGAAAGCAGCTATAGAGAATTCGTAAATGAACAAGTATGGCTGTGTTCCAGCAAAACATTATTTACAAACACAGGCCAGAGCTGGCTCGCAAATCATAGTTTGCGGACCCTGTTGGAACTTAAAGAAGACAGATGTTTTTTCTCTTTTGTGTAACACTGACGAGGTGAGCAGTCCTAGTAGTCCGGTCAGGGCAGTCGCGTAGGGACCCAGGTTCTTCCTTGGCTTTGCTTGGCCATCCCTTAGAGCACATGCTGTTCTCTGCAGGGTTGAAGCTGTGGGAAAAGGTAAAAAGAGCATAGAGGAGGCAGACGCACTACCCTAAGGCTTAGCCCTAAGGGGAGACACACATTCTCTTGGTCAGTACTTAGTCCTATGGCCACACATACTGCAAAGGAGGCTGGGAAGCGTAGTCTGGTTGTGTGCCCAGGAGGAGGGGATATAGTGGCTGTTTCAGGATGGCCAGGGGTCTCTGCCATGCCTAACAGCCTCCATTTCCCCTTCCCCTTTCTTCTCACTCCCTCCATTTTTTTTTTGTTCTGGTGCCTACTCCCCCCCCCAATATCCCACTCCTCCTCCCTTCCCTGACAGTTCCTTCCCCATATGGTGTAGGGAAACTAGACTCCACCTCTATTGCGAGGTTGGCCTGATTGGTTTAAGGATAATCATGAATACTTTATCACAGCAATTGGGTCAGGAACCTAGGGCTGAGCCAATCAGTGCAGAGCATTTTTCCTGGCCACAGGGATGATTCAGGAATGAGAGAATGTGACCCTAATGACAATATTGATTTGTTAAGGGTCTCTTGAAAAGAGGCATTCTTTTCCTTAAAAGAGAGCCATTCTCTTCTGAGGATTGTGGTGGGAATCATGGAGCCACTGCAGCCATTTTGCTCCTATGAGATGAGTCAACTTATACATGAAGCCAAGGCTTGGATGAAAACTCAGCCAAGGGAATTACTGGGAATGGAGCTGAGCTGCTAGAGTGAGCAGATCTTGAAGCCTGCTCTTCCTCTGGATTAACAGATCTGTGAAGCAATGAATTTCTTCATTGTAAAATTGAGTTTTAGTTTCTTATAACGATACACCAGCTAGCTGATGCATCTCCCAAGAAGTTATCTAGTTTCAAAATTACAGAAGAAAACAAAAACCAACAGAACCACAGAAAAGAAGGGAACATTCTGCTGACATGACTCCTGGGGAAAAAAATTTAAAACAAGTATTGAGCAAGATTTTGTAACTATATCTATGGTTACTTCTCTCCTGATGAGTGTGAATGACTAATGCTCTGAAATGCTTTGAAAGTGGAAAAACTGAAAAGAAAGACACATTTGATTAGGTTAAAATGGTTCGTTATATCCACCACATGTTGTTAATTACTTATGTTGACCTTAAAAAAGGAAATTTTGAAAGGAAAAACCAGGTTTCCTTATACTCTTGCTCAGTAAATGCTGTGCAGATATTTAAGGCAGAAGGACTAAATTACAAGCCTTCCCAGGTCTTTCACATGTCCCATCGGCCCCGACTGATGGGTGAAGCTGAAGGGTTGGGGCTTGGAGGTGCCCCACAGAGCCATGGCACCATTTGGCAGGAAATGCCCTGAACCAAATTGACAGCTCTGGATTCTTTACCAGCTGAATTTCCCTGGGGAAAACCTAACTTCTCTGGGTCTGTTTCCTCATCTGTAAAATGGGTTTTTTCATGTCTTTTCTGTCCACCCCACAGGGATATGGTGAATTAGAAATGCTTTGAAAACTGGGAAACACTGCAGATTTTCAGGTTCCCAGGAGGAAAACTATTAACCTTGCCTCTGTATGAAGTTCAGAGGATGGGGGCAGGGGGTGTCACCCTCTTACAGCCAGGCCTGCCCTTGAAACCACAGTATGGAAACTCAGGCCACCAGGCCCAGCTGCTGAGCCCCTGGAGATGGGCTCCTGTAGGCCCACGACAGCCACTGATTTGAGTGTGTCTCCCAGGGAGAAGGAGATGGGCTCCCTGCCCTTGAATCCCCTCCAAAGTAGGTGGATCCATGGGGAGCAGATGTAGTTCAGTGGTTGAACACCTGCTTCCCATGTATGAGGTCCTGTGTTCAATTTCTGATACCTCCTTTAAAAAAAAAAAAAGTAATCTAAAACAAGTGGATCCTAACGCTGGGGCTTGGCACAATCACACCATTGTCTGTTAAGCTTCTACATCTGTCCTGGGAGATACCTCATTTGAGAGGCAAAGTAACTGAGGCCCAGAGAACCAAATTACTCAGTGTCACACAGCCTGAAAGTGGCAGAGCCCAGATCTGAACCGAGAACTTGTCTTGGCCTCTGGAGCTCTCTCTACTATTCCATACTGCCTTTGTCCCCAAACCTTAACTCTTTCTTGCCATGTTTCTAGGTCTCTGAGTATTCTCACCCTATGCTCCCTGGTCTGAAGTCCTGGGCATTTTGGGGTGCAAGTATGGGGGTCCAGGAGAGGCCCAGGTCTTCATGCATAGAGACATAGCTTGCAGGGGCCAGTGTGGGCAGCCCATGGGATGCTGCTCCTTGCTCCACGGGATGCTGCACCTTGCTCTTGCCCTGACTTGGAGCTGCCTGCAGGAGTCACGATAGTTCTCTAGTAAAATAATTTTCCACTTGCTGGTCGTGAGAAGAGAAGACTCCTGGAGGTAAGAAGGCGTGTGTTGGTGGGGAGAGGGAGCCACCCATCTTCTAGGGGTCCAGTGGACCAGTAGCACCCTGGGCAGGGGCGTTGCCATGCTTGCCTCTGGGTCCAGAGCCCTCCACACGGCTGGCATCCAGCATATGCTCCGGATTCGTTGGTTACATTTAATGAATGCATGAATGATGACTGCTGAGAGTGATGGCCATCCTGCCTGGCTTCCTGAGCCCTCCAAGTCCCCCACACCCTCCAGCTTTCCCTTTCTTCCCCTCAGGGCCCCTCTTCCATCTCCTCCCAGTCTCCCACCCACAGACCTCCTGCGTGGCCTTCATCTTCCTCCTCCTGCCCCTCCTATGCCCTCTTCCTTCCCCCTCTACTGCCTGCCCCATGATAAGAGTTGCTGGCTGTGCCCAGATAATACTCCTTTCTGGCCCCTGTCTCTGCTGAGTTTCCCTGCCCTGTGACTTGACTGGGTTGGCTAATTTGACCTAACAGTTTTCCCTCTTTGCAAAAAGATGAACGTTTATGAGTTGGAGCCTCTCATTTCTAGGCAGCTCCAGAAGAGAGACTTTGGTCTTCAGCTGTCCAGAAGGGAACTGGGAATGATGGGCCCTGTCCAGACAGGGACACCCCTGAGCCTTGCCTAGGCAGGGAGATGCCATGGGTCCCATCCTGGTGGTTTCCACACGGTGGCCTGTCTGTCTCCCTGTTCTCTTTAGTGGGAAATTCGAATGAGAGTGTGGATGAGCTTCATGGAGTGTAATGTGCTGCACTATAAGTGTTCTTGCCTGGCCCAACCCCTGGCTATCCTTGAAAGTCACAGAGTGTCACTCCTGTGTGCCAAACAAACCCCCTCTTCCCACTGCTATCCCCTCCAGGGCTCTCCCCTGAGCTGTTCCCATCACCTCCCAATGGGCCCTGCCACCTCCCGCATCTGCTTCTTCTGGATGTGACCCTGCCTTGTGGGCTCCCCTGCTTTGATACATCTTGAATAGAACTTGATCTCAAACTGGGTCTCCCTCCACTTTCATTGCTGAAATAGCTATAAAAATGCAGTGGATTTAGATTGAGTTATATCGCTGAGCAAAAACTCTGTCTTCAACACTTTCATATGAGTTTCCTCATTGAGCCTTCTCCAAATCCTCAAAGCAACCTTGCGATGTGAGTATTATTAGTGTTTTAAGGAAGGAACACAAACTCAGACTATCTGCATAGGAAGAGAGTTTATAGAAATGATTCAGTGCAGAAGGTCCAGGGAAAATATATAGTGCACCCAGACAGCTTGTGAACATTTTTAGAATGAAGGTAGGACGAGGTTACGGCCCCATCCCACCTGTTGCCCTGCGTGCCTCCACCTCTCCTGTGCAGCCTTAGCTGCACTCTTGACCCAAATGAATTAATTCGTAGGCTGGCCTTGGGCAATCAGGCCTGAGTAATGGTCCCCAAAGATATCCACATCCTAATGCCCAGAACCTGTGAATATGTTTCCTTACATAGAGGGACAGACATGTGATTAAGATGTCTTAAGATGTGATTGAATTAAGGATCTTGAGATGGGAAGAGTCTCCTGGATTGTCTGGGTGGGCCCAATTAATCACAAGAGTCCTTATAAAAGGGAAATGGGAGGGTCAGTGTCAGAGAAGGAAATGTGAACATGGAAGCAGAGGAGGGGGAAGAAGAGAGGGAGGGAGGAAAGGAGGGAGGGAGGGATGAAGAGAGGGATCTGAAGATGCTATGCTGCTGGCTTCGAAGATGGATAAAGGGGCCATGAGCCAAGGGGCTCAGGTGGCCTATAGAAGCTGAAGGTGCAAGGAAACAGATGCTCCTCTAGAGCCTCCAGAAGGCTTGATTTCAGCCCAGTGAAAGCATTCTGGAATTTCTGACCTCAAGTGCTGTCAGATAATAATTTTGTCTTGTTTTAAGCTACTAAATTGATATTAATTTGTTATAGCAGCAAAGGAAAAAAAATTATAAAGAGTTACAGAGACAAGGTCAAGTGGTGGTGAGTGTTGGAGCTACAAGGTCAAGCACAGCTTGTAAATGTAGAAGAAGTACCATTGTCTCCTCAAGGAAGCCTTCCCTGGCACTCCTCCCACCTTTGACTATTTTAGAGTCTCCTCTAGAGTCCTACAACACCAGAGCAGCCAGCATCACTGCATGGCAATCCTTGATGACTTGTCAATATCTGTCATCCTGATAGAATGTCCTTGAGAGGGCAGGATCTTTTTTCTTTTTAAATTTTTATTGTGATAACATATACAACACAAAACTTCCCTGTTTAACCACTTTCATGTGTACAGTTCAGTGACACTTTTACACTCACAGTTGTTCTGCTACCATCACCACCATCCATTACCAAAACTTTTGCGTCACCCCAAACAGATACACTGCACCCATTAAGCCATAATTTCCCATTCTCGCACTCCCCTTAGCTGTAATTTACTTTGTCTTTTTGAATTCACTTTTTCTGGGTATTTCATGCAAGTGAACTTATAATGTATTTGTCCTTTTGTGTCTGACTTATTTCACTCAAGGTTCATTCATGTGTAACATGTATCAGAACTTCACCATTTTATGGCAAAATTCCATCATATCATAAACATTTTGTTTATCCATTTGTCTGTTGATGGACACTTGGGTTGCTTCCACCTTTTGGCAATTGTGAATAATGCTGCTATGAACATCGGTGTGCAAATATCTGTTCCAGTCCCTGCTCTCAATTCTTTGGATATACCTAGAAGTGGGATTTCTGAGTCATATGTTAATTCTATACTTTCTAAGGAACTGCCAAACCATCTTCCACAACGACTGAACCATTTTTCACTCCCACCAACAATGTAGGAGGGTTCTTATTTCCCCACAGGAGATGGCAGGATCTTGAAGACTCACTTTTTGTCCTCAGTGCCTAGAATCAAGTCTGACACATTGTAACTGTTCAGATAGATGGTGACCGGATGACTAAGAGACTGTAAAGAATCATGATAAAAGCTGGCCTTTATTGAATTCTTACTGTGCTTAAGAGATTTACATTCACTTAGCCTCACATCAATCCTATGAGGCAGGTACCGTTATGATCTCCATTACACAGCTGAGAACAGAGAAGCTCAGGAAAGGTAAGATTGCACAGATCTACCCATGTTCAAGACCTGCACTGTCCAATATGGTAGCCACTGGCTACACGTGGTGAGTTAAATTTAAATTAATAGTAAATAAAATTAGGATTCAGTTTCTTGGTCACACTAGCAACATTTTGAGTAGCCAATAACTATGTGTGGCTAGTGGTTACACATATTGGACAGCGCAGGTATAGAACATTTTCATCATCGCAGAAATTTCGATTGCATAGCATTGCTCTAAACCACTGAGCTATCACTATATCTAATAAAGTGTCTCATTTCAAATCTTTGATTGCCTTGAAAAAAAAATAGAAGCAGACCCAGTTCTAGGAATATGGATGGGGCACTCCCACTGGAAGACGTAGGGCAGATACAGGCCAATTTGCCCCTCACCTGAATAGATCTAATAATTATGGTGACTCCCATGGGGAGGCTTGGATTATGAGACCCTTCTGTAAGGCCTCCTTCAGCTGACAGCTCTCCTGCTTTGGGGTGCTGATAGGGTGGCCCTGGGGCTTCAGCTTCGCTCTTCTGATCAAGTAGGGCTTGAACCTACCCTATGTTTCCATAGATCCCACATGCTTGTGTTGTAATGAGCCCACCAGCCCCTTCCAGAAGCACAGTTGGGAGGGGACAGCAACAACAGCAACAATAGAATAACATTTAGTGCGTGCCTACTGTATACCAGGCACTGCTTAGAGCTGCCTTTAGGCCACCTTCCAGTTAATCCTCGAGGGTAGGTATTGTTATCCCACTTCACAGGTGAGAAAGCTCAAACCTGGCAAGGCCTGATGGCTTGCCCCAGGTCACATATAGGAAGTGGCAGAGCTGTGACATGAGCTCAAAATGGCTGAGCGCCACAGTTCCTGAACCCAGTCCACGGTCTGGGGGAGCCCTTCCCTGTAAGTTTCATGAAATGGAGGTGAGAACAGCCAGAGCTTAGCCCTCTCTGACCCAAGACTCTGCAGTGGGAGGGGAAAATCCCAGGCCAGTAACACAGCCTGTGGTTTCTTGGGGGAAACCACGGAAGACTCATAGCTTGGGATGGTAAACCCACAATCCCACCACACAGGACATGGCCTGGGGCACTTTGGCTGCCAATCCTTATATTGACATAAGACTCCACTGGCAGCATCTTCCTGTGGCTGTCACTAACCCTGCTGGGAGGGGATGCACCATCAGCAGCCCTGTGAGGCGGGTGCTGGGGCTTCCAGCTCTGCCCTCAGCCAGCTCCCAGTGTGATAAGGGGTATTGAAGGCTGTGACACTGTGTGTGTGTGTGTGGGGGGTGTCCAAAAGTCAGAGGTTGGGAAGGTGAGGAGGAACCAGAAAAGGAAAGTGAGAAGGAGGCTTTGGTGAGGTAGGAGGAGCCCTAAGAGAGAGGGCAGTCTTGGAAGCCAAGGGAGGAAAGTCTTTCTCGGGGGAGAGAGGGACCAGCCATGTCAAACTCTGCTGATGAGTAAGATGGGGGTGAAAAGCAAACACAGCATTGGCCACATGGAGGTTTCTGGGGAGCTTCTGGAAGGTCTCTATTAGTTTCATGATACTAGTGGGGCAAAAGTCTGATTGCACTGGCATCAAGAGAAAATGGGAGTAGAGGGATTGGAGACAGGGAGTACCACCAATGCTTGAAGAGGTGTGTTTTGTTTTGTTTTTTTTACAACTTATTGAGATATATTTCACATACCATAACATTGACTCATTTAAAGTGTGTAGTTCAGTAGTTTTTTATATTGAGTTGTGCAGCCACCACCACAATCTAATTTTAGAACAATTTCAACACCCCAGGAAGAAGCTCCCTACCTTTAGCAGTCAATACTTGACCAGCTCTTCCCCAGCCTGTCCCGTCCCTCACCCCAGCCCCTGGCACCCACTAACCTACTTTCTGTCCCTATGGCTTTGCCTATTCTGGACATTTCACATAAATGGAATCATACAATATGTGAGCTTTTGTGTCTGGCTTCTTTCTCTGAGCTATAATGTTCCAAGGTTTATCTGTATGGTCTGTATCAGTACTTTATTCTTTTTATGGCTGAATAATGTTTCACTGTGTAGATATACCACGTTTTGTTTAGCAATCCATCTGCTGATGGGCATTTATTTGAGTTATTTCCACTTTTTGGCTATTATGAATACTGCTGTTGTAAACATTCACATAACAAGTTTTTGTTTGGACATTTGGTTTCATTTCTCTTGGGTAGAAGTTTTGCTGTAAAGAGAAAAGAGGATGGCAGCTGGATGAAAAAGTGGGATCAAGAGAGGTTAAAAAAATTTTTTTTAAACATGGGAGAATGATCCAACACAGAGAAGAAAACAATGAAACAGGAGAGGGGAGGAGAACTGCTGGAGCCCCTTTTGGTTAGGTGAGAGGGATGGACTAAGGTGCATCAGCTGGGAGCCTGGACAGTCATCTCTAGTCCTGGGAGAGAAGCTGGCGTCTCTGGGAGACGAGGAGGTGGGAGCTTCTGGAAGGTCTCTCTCTGTTTTCCAAACCTTTCCTTTTTGTCATGTGTGACAACACACGATGCTGTTACTATTCCTTCTTTCTAACCCTTTTCTTTGCCTTCTCCTTCCCTTCTTCCCTTTTCGTCACCAGTCTGTCTAACTGTGGGAAATCCTCAAACAATGCTCATCTCTTGCTCCTAAACCCTTCTCTCTCTCTACTTCAGAGATTTCACCCATTCTCATAAATTTATTTTCTCCTCCATCCCGAGATGCCATCATCTCTCTCCAGGGGTGAACTTGTTCCAAAATGCCAACTCCCAACCCCACCCCCATGAAACCTATCAGTCCCCAATGAGGCTCATGAAGTCCCCAAACCTCCAATCAAAACAAACTTCTTATTTTCTATAGCCACTAAGCCTGACATAGTTAATCTATTTGTTCATTTGGTAAGCATTTATGGAAGGCCACTGTGCTGAGTGCTGGAAATCTTGGAGTCATTCTTCATTCTTCCCCTTCACTTGCCAGTCAGAAATCCCCATGGGTCAGTTTTCCCCCATGGCCCTTGGGTCCTCACCACTGCAGCCCTGGATGATTATCCCTGGCTCTTGCTGCTCATGAGCCTGGACTCTAGAGACAGAAAGTCTGGGTTCAAAATCTGACTCTGGAAATTTCTCACTGTGTGTCTTTGGGCAAAGTTCTTAACTTTTCCAAACCCTTGTTTCTTCCTGTGTAAAATGCAGATGCTAGTATCTGTTTCACAGGATCACTGTGATGGCTGAATGTGACAATGATTCAAGTGCTTGGCACACTGCCCAGCACAAGTAAGTATCCAATACATGTTAGCTGCTATCACCATCGTCATTCTTCCTAATTATATTAGCATATAATTCCTCTGCCCAGAAGTATTCAGTGGCTCCCCTTACTTTCAGGGAGCTCCTCCCGCTTCTTGGCCTGAACCTTGAGGCCATGACTTACCTGTGTAGCCCCATTGCTTTCCAAGCCCCAACAGGAGCTACCTTCTGAGGCTGACAAGTTTCTCTGTTCTTCCCAGACCCACTGCGATGGTTAGGCTAATGTGTCAACTCGGCCAGGTAATTGTGTCCAGGTGTTTGGTCCAGCAAGCACTGGGCTAATTGTAATACAAGAGCATTTATGGACTTCGGTCACCAGTGAGTTTACTGAGTGGATAGCTGATTACATCTGCATCAATCAGGGAGATTGCATCATCAATGAGTGACACTTTTATCCAATCAGTTGAATGCCTTAAAAGGGGAAGTGATTTCAACATTCAGAGAGAATTTCCCAGCTTGTCTTTGGACAGCCAACTTCTCCCAGAGAAAATCATCAAGGACCTTTCATTGGACTTTCATCAGAGCCCCTAGTTTGCAGGCTGCCTGTGGAAACTGGACTTGTGCATCCCCACGGTCGCGTGAGAGACTCTTATAAAAGCTCATATTATTGACAGATATCTCCTGTTTATTCTGTTTCCCAAGAGAACCCTGACTAATACAGCTTGGTACCAGGAGTGGTTCTTGAGGAACAGAGTCTTAAACATGGGATGTCTGAGGTGGTTCTGGGAGTTTTGTAATTGGCTCTCTACTCTAATTAGACTCAGGGGTACTAATGACTCCCTTTCCAATAATGAAGAGGTTGCTAACAGTCCATGGCGTGAGCTGGCAATAGAGATACACAAAATAGCATCACTGGATTCCTCTACTTCCATGCTTATAAGAAGCAAGGATCTGGGTGAGAGTGTTTTCAACACCTTAACAGAATTTTGTGGAGTCAAAAACTATAATGATGATAATATTGGTGGGACATTGGAACCCTAAATTCTGCTGAGACTTTACCAGATAAACCTGCAATGGCCTGCCCTATGGAGACCACACCTTGTCAACCTTGTATCATCCAGCCTCCAGCCTGCACCAGGGAGTCTGGACCTCCTTCCAGCCCTGAGGTGGGCCCCAGCCAAACAGAAGCCTGCACTGCCCAACTTCCAGTCTGCCCTGAGGAATCTGTCTTCCAACCCCTGCCTGAAGAATTTAATCCTGTCTCACCAGAAGAAAATGCAAAGGAATACCGAGGTCAGTAGCCTGCAAGACATCTCTAATTCTACTCCTTACCCACACCCCACACCCCTCTTGTCTTCGAGACCCGTTAGTAGACTAAAACCACAACAAACTCCCAAAGTGTGACCCATGAGGAAGTACGCTATACTCTGAAAGAACTGCATGAGTTTTCCAACTTATACAGACAGAAATCAGGGGAATATTTGTGGGAATGGATACTAAGGGTATGGGATAATGGTGGAAGGAATATAAAGTTGAATCAGGTTGAATTTATTGATATGGGTCCTCTAAGCAGAAATTCTGGATTCAATGCTGTAGCTCAAGGGGTTAGAAAGGGCTCTGACAATTTGTTTGGGTGGCTGACTGAAACATGGGCCAAAAGATGGCCTAGCATGTCTGAGGCTGAGATGCCTGATTTGCATCAGTAGATGAGGGGATTCAAAGGCTTAGAGAGATTGGAATGCTAGAATGGATTTACCATTTGAGACCTGCCTGCCCACCCCAGGAATGTCCAGAGGACACACCTTTAACCAGGACTGTGAAGAATAAATTTGTAAGACTAACTCCATCTTCTCTGAAGAGCTCTGTGGTTGCTCCTCTCTACAGTCCAGATATTACTGTAGGGAGCGCTGTAATGGAATTGGAATACTTAAACATTATGGGGATGATCAGATCTCAGTTGGGTAAAAGTCAAGTATCGGCAGCTAATCTCCAAAGGCAAGATGGGCGTGGCTACTGCAATGAAAGGCAGATTTAAAGCAGCACACAGAATAGTTTGAGTCACATGGAATTATGGCATTGGCTAATAGATCAGGGGGTACCTAGAAGTGAAATACATGGGCAGTCTACTAAATTTCTTCTGCATCTGTATAAGAAGAAGAGTTCTAGGTTGAGTGAACAAAACCCTAACTCAAATTACAGATGCAGAGAATCACGGCCCCTTAATCAATTCCCAGACTTGAGACAGTTTACAGACCCAGAACCCCTTGAATGAGGAGAAGGCCAGGTCTCCTTGGGGAAGGATCCTGTTAAACTGCCAAAAATTTATACTGTTACTCTTCCTCCCACCTTTCCTCAGGGAGTCCTATGACCTTTCGCCAGAGTTACTGTGCATTGGGGAAAAGAAAATGATCAGATATTTCAGGGATTATTAGACACTGGCTCAGAAGTGACATTAATTCCAGGAGACCCAAACCGTCACTGTGGTCCACCAGTCAGAGTAGGGGCTTATGGAGGTCAAGTGATTGATGGAGTTTTAGCTCAGGTCCATCTCACAGTGGGTTCAGTGGGTCCCTGGACCCATTCTGTGGTTATTTCTCCAGTTCCAGAATGCATAATTGGCATAGACATACTCGGTCACTGGAAGAATCCCCACATTGGATCCCTGACTTGTGGAGTGAGGGCTATTATGGTTGGAAAGGCCAAGTGGAAGCCACTAGAACTGCCCCTACCTAGCAAAGTAGTAAATCAAAGGCAATGCTGGATTCCTGGAGGGAGTGCAGAGACTAGTGCCACGGTCAAGAATTTGAAGGATGTAGGTGTGGTGATTCCCACCATATCCCCATTCAACTCTCCTATTTGGCCTGTGCAGAAAACAGATGGATCTTGGAGGATGACAGTAGATTATTATAAACTTAACCAGGTGGTGATTCCAATTGCAGCTGCTGTCCCAGATGTGGTATCATTGCTTGAGCAAATCAACACTTCCCCTGGTACCTGTATGCAGCTATTGATCTGGCAAATGCTTTTTTCTCAATTGCCATTAGTAAAGACCACCAGAAACATTTTGCTTTCAGCTGGCAAGGCCAGCAGTATACTTTCACTGTCCTGCCTCAGGGGTATATCAACTCTCCAGCCCTATGTCATAATATTGTCCAAAGGGTCCTTATGGTCTCTCTCTCCCACGATACATCACACTGGTCCATTATATTGATGATATCATGTTGATAGGACCTACTGAGCAAGAAGTAGCAAAGACTCTAGATTTATTGGTAAGGCATTTGCGTGAGAGAGGATAGGAGATAAATCCAACAAAAATACAGGGTCCTTCCACCTCAGTGAAACTTCTAGGTGTTCAGTGGTGTGGGGCCTGTCGAGATATCCCTTCTAAAGTAAAGGATAGGGAAGCGGCTGTGGCTCGATCAGTAGGGCTCCCGTTTACCATATGGGAGGCCCCGGGTTCGGTTCCCGGGGCCTCCTGGTGAAGGCGAGCCCGCCCACACGGCACAGTGAGCTGACCCAGTGAGCACAAGCAGCAAGGGGGGGATAAATGAATAAATAAATAAATAAATCTTTAAAAAAAAATAATAAAGTAAAGGATAAGCTGTTGCACCTGGCCCCTCCTATGACCAAAAAAGAAGCACAATGCTTAGTTGGCCCTTCGGATTTTGGAGACAACACATTCCTCATTTGGATGTGCTACTCTGGCCCATTTACTGAGTGACCAGAAAAGCTGCTAGTTTTGATTGGCTACCGGAAGAAGAGGAGGCCCTGCGACAGGTCCAGGCTGCTGTGCAAGCTGCACCACCACTTGGACCATATGCTCCAGCAGATCCAATGGTGCTGGAAGTTTCAGTGGCAAATAGAGATGCTGCCTGGAGCCTTTGGCAGGCCCCTATAGGGGAATCACAATGCAGACCCTTAGGATTTTAGAGCAAATCCTTGTCATCCGCTGCAGATAACTACTCCCCTTTTGAGAAGCAGCTTTTGACTTGCTGCTGGGCCTTAGTAGAGACTGAACACTTAACCATGGACCATCAAGTTACCATGAGACCTCAGCTGCCTATCATGAGCTGGGTATTGTCTGACCCACGAAACCATAAAGTTGGGTGTGCACAGCAGCACTCCATAATAAAGTGGAAGTGGTATATATGAGATAGGGCTCGAGCGGGTCCTGAAGGCACAAGTAAGTTACATGAAGAAGTAGCCCAAATGCCCATGGTCACCACCCCTGCCATGTTACCTTCTCTTTCCCAGCCCACAGCTTTGGGCTCTTAGGGAGTCCCTTACAATCAATTTGACTGAGGATGAGAAGACTCAGGCCTGGTTTACAGATGGTTCTGCACCATATGCAAGTACCACCTGAAAGTGGACAGCTGCAGCACTGCAGCCCTTTTCTAGGACATCCTTGAAGGATAGCGGTGAGGGCAAATCTTCCCAGTGGGCAGAACTTCGAGCAGTGCACCTAGTTGTTCATTTTGCTTGGAAGAAGAAATGACCAGAGGTGCATTTGTACACCGATTCATAGGCTGTTACCAATGGTTCGGCTGGATGGTCAGGGACTTGGAAGGAACATGATTGGAAAATTGGTGACAAGGAGGTCTGGGGAAGAGCTATGTGGATAGACCTTTCTGAGTGGGCAAAAAACATGAACATATTTGTGTCCCACGTGAATGCTCACCAGAGGGTGACTTCAGCAGAGGAAGAGTTTAATAATTAAGTGGATAAGATGACCCGCTCTGTGGCTAATGCTCAGCCTCTTTCCGCAGCCACTCCTGTCATTGCCTAATGGGCTCATGAACAAAGTGGCCATGGAGGTAGGGATGGAGGTTATGCATGGGCTCAGTAACATGGACTTCCCCTCACCAAGGCTGACTTGGCTACTGCTGAATGCTCAATCTGCCAGCAGCAGAGACCCACACTCAGCCCCCAATATGGCACCATTCCTCTAGGTGACCAGCCTGCTACCTGGTGGCAGGTTGACTACATTGGGCCACTTCCACCATGGAAGGGGCAGCGATTTGTTTTAATTGGAATAGACACATACTCTGGCTATGGGTTTGCATTTCCGGCATGTAATGCTTCTTCCAAAACTACCATCCGTGGACTTACCAAATGTCTTATCTACTGCCGTGGCATTCTACACAGCATTGCTTCTGATCAAGGAACCCATTTCACAGCAAATGATGTGCAGGAATGGGCACATGCCCATGGAATTCACTGGTCTTACCATGTTCCCCATCACCCTGAAGCAGCTGGATTAATAGAATGGTGGAATGGCCTTTTGAAGACTCAATTATGGTGCCAACTAGGTGGCAATACCTTGCAGGGCTGGGGCAATGTTCTCCAGGAGGCTGTGTATGCTCTGAATCAGCATCCATTCTATGGTGCTGTTTTTCCCATAGCCAGATTCACGGGTCCAGGAATCAAGGGGTGGAAATGGGAGTGGCACCACTCACTATTACCCCTAGTGACCCACTAGGAAAATTTTTGCTTCCTGTTCCTGCAAATTTAAGCTCTGCTGGTCTACAGGTTTTATTTTATTTTATTTTATTTTATTTTATTTTATTATTTTATTTTATTTTATTTATTTTATTTATTTTATTATTTTATTTTATTTTATTTTATTTTATTTTATTTTATTTTATTTTATTTTATTTTATTTTATTTTATTTGTCTACAGGTTTTAGTCCCAAAAGGAGGAGTGCTGCCACCAGGGAACACAACAATGATTCCATTGAACTGGAAGTTAAGACTGCCACATGGCCACTTTGGGCTCCTCTTACCTGTGAATCAACAGGCAAAGAAGGGAATTACTGTACTGGCTGGGGTGATTGATCCTGACTATCAAGGGGAACTAGGACTACACCTGCATAATGGGGGTAAGGAAGAGTTTGCCTGGAATGCAGGAGATCCTCTAGGCCATGCGCTGTGATTAAAGTCAATGGAAAATTGCAACAAACCAATTCAAGCAGGACTAACAATGGCCCAAAATCTTTGGGAATGAAAATTTGGGTCACCCTACCAGGCAAAGAACCACTGTCAGCTGAAGTGCTTGCTGAGGGTAACGGGAACATGGAATGGGTGGTAAAGAAGGTAGTGATAAATATGAACTTAAACCACGTGACCAGTTACAGAAACGAGAACTGTAATAGTCATGAAGCCTTCTTCTTTGCTTCGTTATGATTATGATTGTATATGAACACAAAACGAATTTCTTGTTTTCTTCCCTAACGTTTTCCCCTATCATATGAAAAGTTGTATTAATTCCACATCATAATATTTAAGGATGTCAAGTTTAAGAGTGAATATTACCCAAGGACTTGCACCCTATTCTGTGGGGAATTAATGTGTTTCTGGTTGTACACAGGGGAGTTGAACATTGTTAGGCAGAAATACATATGTATGCTTGTCTGTTATTGTTTTTATTTAGAGACTAAGTATGGTTTAGGGTAATATGTATGGTTACTGAGTTGACAAGGAGTGGATTGTGATGGTTAGGCTAATGTGTCAACTCGGCCAGGTAATTGTGTCCAGGTGTTTGGTCCAGCAAGCTATGGGCTACTTGTAATACAAGAGCATTTATGGACTTCGGTCACTAGTGAGTTTACTGCGTGGATGGCTGATTACATCTGCATCAATCAGGGAGATTGCATCATCAATGGGTGACGCTTTTATCCAATCAGTTGAATGCCTTAAAAGGGGAAGTGATTTCAACATTCAGAGAGAACTTCCCAGCTCGTCGTTGGGACAGCCAACTTCTCCTAGAATCTCATCAGGGACCTTTCATTGGACTTTCATCGGAGCCCCTGGTTTGCATCCTGCCTGCGGAACCCGGACTTGTGCATCCCCACGGTCGCGTGAGAGACTCTTATAAAATCTCATATTATTGACAGATATCTCCTGTTGATTCTGTTTCCCAGAGAACCCTGACTAATACACCCACCAACCTCATCCTAACTATCCTGACTTTGATCATGGGTGGGGGTTGTTGGCCTCTTGTGAAATTCAAGTCTCCTCTCTTCTTTCTGCCCCACCCCCAATTGCATCCCCAACCAGGACAATGGTGGGTGAGCATGGGGACGTGTTTTTTGCTCCCCCTTTTTTTTTGGTGTGTGTGTTATATTTTTTTATTTTATTTTTTAAAATTTATTGAAACATATCACTCATACATGAACATACACAAACAATAAGTGTATAGTAATAGTTGTGAACTTACAAAACAAACTTGCATAACACCATAACGGGCTCTCATACCTCACCCCGCCAATACCTTGCATCGTTGTGAAATATTTTTAACTAATGAATAAAGAGTATCCTCAAAATATAACTACTAACCAAAGTATTTTCCCCCAACCCACCCTATTATTATTATTATTTATATCATTTATACATGAACATACATAAGCTATAAATGTATAGTAAAAGTTGTGAACTTACAAAGCAAACATTTATAACATCATACAGGGGACCCATACATCAATCCTCCAACAACACCTTCCATTGTTATGAGACATTTGTTCAAATTATGAAAAGAATATTGTCAAAATTTTACTACGAATTATGGTCCTTATCTTACATTTGGCGTATTTTTCCCCCAATCCACGCTATTATTATTTTTTTAATGTATTTTTATGACAAAAGTTGTAAACTTACAAAACAATCATGCACATGTGCAGAATTCCCAAACAACACCCCTCTATCAACACACCACACCATGGTGGAACATTTGTTACAGACTATGAGATAATATCATCCAATTATTACAAGTTCCACAACATACATTTGGCACACATTTTCCATACTCCCCCATTATCAGCACAGTACATCTTTGGCATAGATGCAAGAATATTACATTATTACTGTTAACCACACTCCATAGGTCACTCCAGTTGTATTTTTCCCATGCTTCTCCACTTTCCCACCACCCTGCAATACTGATGTATATCTGCTCTAGCTCACAAAGGACACTCTTGCATCTGTACCGTCAACCACTATTCTCATCCACCTCTGGGTTTACTGTGCAATTCAGTCCCTATTCTCTAGCTTTCTGTCAATTGGCATTTACATCCTTAGACTACCATTTTCAGCCACATCCTCATTTATAAACCAGCTGTTACTCACTATAATGTGGTACCATCAACTCTGTACATTTCCACACTTTAACAGTAAAGCTAATTAAAACTTCTGCATACATTAAATATCAGTAGTCCATCTCAGTTCTCCTCTTATCTCCTTTAAGAATCCACCACCTACCACCAGGTCTTGAAGACATTTTCCTACATTTTCTTCTAGAAGCTTTATGGTTCTTGCTTTTATATTTAGGTTTTTTATTCATTTTGAGTTAATTTTTGTATAGGGGTCCTCTTTACTCCTTTTGCTATGGATATCCAATTTTCTCAGCACCATTTGTTGAATGGACTGTTCTGCCCGAGCTGGGTGGGTTTGACAGGCTAGTCAAAAATCACTTGACCATAGATGTAAGGGTCTGTTTTTTAACCATCGATTTGGTTCCATTGGTCTATGTGTCTGTCTTTATGCCAGTACCATGCTGTTTTTACCACTTTACCTAGGTAATACAACTTAAAGTCCGGAGATGAGAGTCCTCCAACTTCGCTTTTCCTTTTTAAGATGTTTCTGGCTATTCAGGACCCTTTACCCTTCCAAATAAATTTGACAATAATGTTTTCCATTTATTTAAAAAATGCTGGTGGAGTTTTTATCAGGATTGTATTGAGTCTGTATATCAATTTGAGTAGAATTGATATCTTAATGATATTTAGTCTTTCAATCCATGAGCATGGAATGTTTTTCCAATTACTTAGGTCTTTTTTTATTTCTTTCAACAATGAGTTGTTTTCTGAGTATGAGTGCTTTACATCACTGGTTAAGTTTATTCCTGAATATTTGGGTTTTATCTGCCATATTTTATTTTCACCACTCTTTTGACACTTTTACTTTCATTGATATAATCTTCATTTTTAGACTCTCTTCCAGACTGCTCTCTCTTGTCTTTTCTTTTTAGGCTGTAGCACACCCTTTAGTATTTCCTGCAAAGCAGGTCTCTTGGTTACAAACTCTCTCAGTTTCTGTTTATCTGTGAATATTATAAACTCGCCTTCATTTTTGAAAGACAATCTTGCCAGATATAAGATTCTTGGCTGGAAGTTTTTCTTTTGCAGTATCTTAAATATATCATACCACTGTCTTCTTGCCTCCATGGTTTCTGATGAGAGATCGGCACTTAATCTTATTGGGTATCCCTTATATGTTATTCATTGCTTTTCTCTTGCTGCTCTCAGAACTCTCTCTTTGTCTTTGGCATTTGACATTCTGATTAGTATGTATCTCGGAGTTGGTTTATTCAGATTTTTTCAGACGGGAGTACATCATGCTTCTAGGACGTGGGTATCTATGTCCTTCAATAGGGTTGGGAAATTTTCTACCATTATTTCTTCAAATATTCTTTCTGCCCCTTTTCCCTTCTCTTCTCCTTCTGGGACACCCATGACATGTATGTTTGCACATCTCTTGCTATCCTTTAGTTCCCTGAAACCTTGTTCAAGTTTTTCCAATCTTTTCTTCATCTGTTCTTTTGTATATTCATTTTCAGAGGCCATTTCTTCAAGCCCACCAATCCTTTCTTCTGCCTCCTCAAATCTGCTGTTAAATGACTCCAGTGTATTTTTAATTTCATTTATTGCAACTTTCATTCCTATAAGATCTGCTATTTTTCTATGTATGCTTTCAAATTCATCTTTGTGCTCATCCAATGTCTTCTTTATTTTATTTTTTTTTTTAAGAAGTTTTTTTTTTTTTTTTTTTTTTAAGATTTTATTTATTTATTCATTTATCCCCCCCCTTGCTGCTTGTGCTCGCTGGTTCAGCTAACCACGCCGTGCGGGCGGGCTTGCCTTCACCAGGAGGCCCCGGGATCCGAACCCGGGGCCTCCCATATGGTAAACGGGAGCCCTACTGATTGAGCCACAGCCGCTTCCCAAATGTCTTCTTAATATCCTTAATTTCTTTAGCCAGCTCATTGAATTTATTAAGGAGATTTGTTTGAACATCTATGATTAGTTGTCTCAACTCCTTTATGTCATCTGGAGGCTTATCTTGTTCCTTTAACTGGGCCATATCTTTCTGTTTCTTGGTGTGTATTGTAATTTTTTGTTGGTGTCTTGGCATCTGGCTTACTAGATTATTTATTCTGGATGCAGTTTTTCTCTTTAGTTTAGGGCTTCCTGCCCTTTCTCCCTTGCTGGTTGTGTAGTAGGAGCCAAGGATGTAGTTGGTGCTATAGGTTGTGGAGGTTCAAGCTACCCTCATTGCCTCAAGGGTCAATGAAGCATCTCCCCACTTTCTTCTTTGCCAGGGGTAGGGACAGAGCCACTGCTGTGTGGAATAATCCAAGTCATGCAGACCTACACTGTAGTTGCCCAGAGAGACTGATGAAGCTTCATGTCCCTTTCTTCCCTGCCTGGGGCAGGGATGGAGCTGCAGGTGTGGGCAGCAATCTATGCAGTGTAGGTTCAAGATGACCACAGTTGCCCTGATAGATTTCCGATTATTCAGTCTGTGCCAGCTACATGTATCTGCGGTTACCTGGATAGGCTGGTGCACAGTCAGCTTCCTCCTGCCAGAGGTGGGGTTGAAGCCTAGGCTAGGGCTAAAGGCCAGTCTGAGTGAAAGAAACTGGTCTCTACCGTCACTGTGATTTTCAGTCAGCCTGGCTTCCCCTCACGCCGGGGGTGCAGTCAAAATGGCAGCTACTGGTCTCTTTCTGACTTGGAAAGGCTCAAACTGTTCCTTTCCAGTTCTTAGGGTTATACTTTAGCCAGCCGAATTTACTAATCAGTAGCTGAAATCGGTGGGCAACCATCTCTTCCTCCTCTGTTTTTGGGAAATGGAGCTTCCATTTCCAGCCACAGAATAGCTCTTGGGGCGGCTTGCACTGCCAGAGTAGGATGATCACCGGCCTCTGCGGCATGGCCCGTTGTTTCCCGGAGAACCTGGTGCAGCTCCCCACAGCTTCCTCCCTGCCCAAGGTGGGCCTGGGGCTTAGGCTAGAGCTGCAATCTGATCTAGATGGAAAAAAACCAGTCCCTGCCAGCACTGTGATTTTCAGTCAGTCCCACTTCCCCTCATGTCAGGCATGGAGTTAACATGGCGGCCACCGGCCTTTTTCTGACTTGGACAGGTTCAAACTTTAGCTGTTCTCAGGATTATACTTTAGCCCACTGAATTTACTAATCAGTAGCTGAAGTTGGTGCCTAACCGTCTCTTCTTCCCCGTTTTTGGGAAGTGGAGCTTTCAATTCCAGCCGTGGAACAGCTCCCGAGGCAGCTGGTGCCTCCAGTGGAGGATGGGCACTGGCCTCTGTGGCGTGGAGTGCTCTACTCACGAATCTTCTCTGCAGATGGGCAGTCTCCTCCTTCCATTCCTTCAAGGATGTTGTAGGATGCACTCCTGGTCTCCTGCAGCCCCCAAATAAGTGCTCTAGCCAGTTTGGGTGATCACCAACTGCCCCACAGTAGGAGCTGATTCTCAGAACTCTTTACTCTTCCGCCATCTTGCTGGTTGTCTCTGCTCCCTTTTGTTTTGACAAGGCCAGACCGATAACCTGAGTCCAGGCTGCAGGTAGGCGGTATGGTGAGGATGGTAGTTTGGTTGGCACTGAGCATCATTCCAAATAGGTCGGCAGGAAGCCAGGGGCTTAAGCAATAACTTAATTAAAATATATGCATGCAAATTATACAATTGTATATACTGTCAGAATTGCTGGAGGGAGAAGGAAACAAACATTTGTCAAATGCTTCCTGTGAGAACATTTTTCACTGCATTTTATTTCAATTTTATAACAACCCCATCTGGTGGCTATGGTGTTCTCACTTTACAGCTGAGGAGACTGAGACCCAGAAAGGTTAAGTAATTTTCCCATAGGCACACAGCAAGTAAATTATTAAGCCATGAATTCAAACTCAGGTCTTTGGACACCAAAGCCAAGGTCTTTGTGTTGCACTACAGAGGCTTTTGGAGTTATCTTGGCTGAGGTGGGGGTAGGAATGGGGTTGAGCGTGTTCTTTATGGTTAGAGTTCGTTTTCTGAAGCTACGATTGAGCCAGCTTGTGAAGGAAACCATCCATAAAGCTGTACACACCTAACTTCTGACGTTAACCTGGAGACATTTTGGAATTACAGAATTCTTAAAACTCCTTACTTGTCTAAGAGCCAGGACAGAGCCTTTCATGGGGGCATGGAAGTTTCTCTTCTGTTCTGGGGAACAAGAAGGAGGATGGGCATCATTCTCCGGAGTGTCCGAGCATCCTGGAAAGCTGCCATACTCTTTTTCCTGCTCTGGCTGGCCTCACACCATCTCTCATGCCAACATGTGGGTGTTTGGCTACTGGAGCCATGAATGAGGCTAGCATCCTCTTTCTGGCAAGGATTATGCCCTGACAGCTGGCAGAGATCACCTTCTCCCTCCCACCCCTGGCACCTGGGGGCACCTGGTTCGGCCCTCACTGAGGGGAATTCCATGGGAGGAGGAAGGCATTGTTAGGCAGCCTGCTGTACCTTCTACTGACCAGCTACTAGTCAGGGGCTCTGAGCTGGCAGTGACCTGGAGCAGCTTCTCCAATCTTCGGCTCCCAATTCACCTGCACTGGCAGCTTTCGCATCCCAGACTTCTGGTTCCTTCCACCGCCTCTGCAGCCCCGGGGCTGGCTGGGGTTGGAGTTGCTGCTACATCAATAGTGGTTCCCAAGCCTCAAAGCATGTGAGGCTTGGATGCATTGCTCTGCAGAAAGGGTGAGAGAGGAGTTTGGGAGAGAGTGTGGTCTGAGAGCCATGCATTTTGGGCACCACCCTTTGTTTCTGCACCAGGCCCCACAAATACTTCCCATTATGCTTTTCCCCTGGAGCCAAGGATATTCCTGTGGTCATTCCCCAGCTGTTAGGTCACTGGACAGTCTCCAGGGCCCCATATCACTTCCTCCCATAAAACAAAGCTATAAACTCTTGCTTCTGCCCTCCTCTGGCTGCAGGCCCGCTGCCCCCAGCACACAAGTCTCCCAAGCCCTCAGTTCAAAATTGCCAACCACAGAGCAACCTTAGCTGCCTGCACCCTGTTATCTTCCCACACCCCGGGAGGAGGGTGAGGGGTGGGGCAGGGAAGAGGGAGAAGCAATGGAGGGTGTTGGACATCATTCTCCTCCTTTGACAGATGGGGAAATGGAGGCAGAAAGCTGAAGAGTCATAATATTGAAAGCCTTGTACCAGGCGCGAGCTCCTGTGCTTTCATCATGCTCGTTTTACAATGTGGGGAACCAAGGCTCAGAGCGTTAGCTCATTTCCTGGAGCCCCACAACTAGGAAGGGCTGGCACAGAATCCACCTCCTGCCAGTGGCTTTTTGGCATCTCGGTGCCTCCACCCCACATCAGTGGCCATCATCCAAGCACTTTGAGAATGACCTTGGGCCCTGACCACAGAGACCCTTGGGTGAGCACTGCTATCCCCAGCTGGGATGCAGAACAGACGCTAAGAGCGTGGACTCGGAGCAGGTCAGCTCCGGGCACGCTGCCAACAGCCGGCCTATTTGCTTCTCTGAGCCTCACTCTCCTCAACGTGAAAGTGGGTCTAGTAATAGTAGTTCAGTTACAGGGTTGTTGTAAAGATTAATGTGCTAATGTTAGGGCCGGCCCGGTGCCTGGCATAGGTGGCTTAGCTTAGGAGCTGCTGTTGTTGTCATCCGAGACCGCGGGCTCACGCCGTCTCTCTCCCATTAACCCACCCTCTCCCTGCCCCCAGTACACATGCCTCCCAAGCCCTGGGTTCAAAACTGCCAACCAGCTCACAGAGTTTGCCACATTGCCAAGGGAGTTGACATTGGTTACCATTTCACGAGCGCGTCTCCTGATCTCAGTAGGGCTATCTGGCTCCTTCCCACAGCTGGGCCACCAAGCCTTCCCAGCCCAGGAGTAAGGATGGTCACCAACATGTCAGGACAAGGGTCTCACTGCTCCTTGCCTCCTCCTCACACGCTCTTACACCCCTCAGCTTCTCCTCTCAGTCTCTGCTAGCTGTTGGGGTTTGGAGGGACATAGGACTGTCCAGGGTGAGGCGAGGTCTCCCGGCTCCTTCCCTCTGATTTAGAGCCGGCCCTGAGTCCCAAGGCAGACCAAGGAGAACGCAGAGGGCTCCAGGCTCGTTGTTCTCTTTACTGATGGGGCCAGAGAGCCGCCCTCCCCTCCTCTGGTAATGAGTCCTTAGACCACAATGGTGACTGACTCTCTGTCCTTCAACTTCCTCTCTTGCCCCCACCAAAAGTCCTCTGTTGAGCGAGGGAAGCAGCCTGAAATAAAGGTGGGCCTAGATGGGCCCAAGAATAATTGTTTGGGAGTGTGACACGCTGGTCTGGCAAGAAGGGTGATTCTTTCTCTCTTTCTACCCTTCCAATAGCCCTGCTCTAGTGACAACATGTATAAGGAAATTATTATTATTTCCATTCAGGATATAATTATAGCAGCTCCAAAAAGCAAAGCCTCACAGCCTTGGCATTGCTGGGGAAATTAAGTATGTAATTACATCATGGAGTCATCTTATCCCACCTCCCTCCACTCTCTCTTCTCCTTTCCTTCTCCAGCCCAGCCCAGGCACACTCCACCCACACACCTTTTAATGGGACTTCTCTGGTCCTGGGCCAGTATGATAATTTTGTCTCCCCACCTGCCACTGCCTCTGGATGGCCTCCCTTTCAGCTGCATCCTCTAACCTATCAACCCCTGTGGTTAGAGCCCCAGAGCTGAGATCCCTGTCGAGAGGCAACTTGCTCTGGATTCTTGACCTAGGGTGGCATCCACAGGGTCCCTGGCTGCCGTGAGACTGAAGGCAGTGGCTGGATGGTGGGGATGGAGGAGGTACAGGACCTGGGTGGACAGGGCCCTTGCAGTCCAGTTCTCCAACTGGCCCCCTTGGGAGATCCCCCAGGCTCCTGGGAGAGGGCAATCTCAGGAAGGCCAAGCAAGCACCAGGAGGGCCCTGTGGCTGGCCCCTGCCTGGGGAAGCCTGGCTGCAGGTTCTTCCAGGAGTTGCCTAGTAGGGAGGGGAGGTCACTTATTTACCAATTGGCCTTTCACCCACTTGTGGATGCAGCAAACTGCACCAGGGCTGTCAAGATAAGGCATAGCCTCTCCACCCAGGGGCCCCAAAGCAAAGATACTGGTATCTTTTTTCCCCTTCGAGAGGCAAGAGGCGGCGACTCATGAGAGAGGCAGGGTGGAGAGGGTACCTGCAGCCCTGCCTCTCCATAGGAATACATCCCGGGAATCCTTGCCACCCGAGAAAGGCCTGTCAGACCCAGTAAGCAAGACAGCCCCTGGCAGCCCAGAGCATGGTGAAGGTGGAGACGGCCTGGGGCCCCACCCGCCAGCTGCTTCGCTAACTGCTCAGGTGATCTTACAAGGAAATCTTTTGAGACTTAACGTTCTTGGCCCTCATTTTCCCTCCCATTGTGTATACTTTTGCTTCAAAAATCACTCGGGGGGCTCAGATGGTCTGTAGAGTAGAGAAAGCTGTAATGGGGGATGTCGGAGCCTGGAAGGACAGCCTGAGTTGCTAGGAAAGAAAGTTGCTGTTGGTTTTTGGTTTGCTGATGAGTCTTCTAGGGCTATTGTAACAAACGACTTAAACAGCAGAAACGTCCTCCCAAATGGCTGTGCTCCCTCAGCAGGCTCTAGGGCGGGTCCTTCCTTGCCTCTTCCACGTCTGGTGGCCACGGCGTCACTCTGGCCCCCACCTCCGTCTTTATGTGGCCTTCTCCCCTCTGCGTGGCAGTGCCTTCTCCCCTTCTGTCCCAAATCTCCCTCTGCTTTTCTCTTACAAGGACACTTGTCACCAGATTTAGGGCCCATTTGGATAATCCCAGGTGAGCTCACCTTGAGATCCTTAATTTAATTACATTTGCAAAGATGTTTTTTCCAAATAAGGTCACATGCAGAGGCTCCGAGGATTAGGGTGGGGATGTGTTTTGGGATGGGGGGTTTGCCATTTGAGCTACCACATAAGCCATCCTCTCTTTTTCACCACTCAGAGAATCTACAAAGGATCGCATAAGGAAATAAAAGTTTTAAATGTGCTGGCCAGTCAGAGGTACCGCATGTCTACCAATTCAAAGACTTGCTCTCGTTCCTTTATCCACTATGTTTCTAAATTTTTCCCATTTCTCTTCCCAACACTCATCCTCCTCTGCCCTGGGCAGAGTGCTGGGAGAGTTAGACACATGAGGAGGGGACGCGGTGGGGGCGTAGGAGGGAGATGATGAAAAAGTGTGAAGGGGACCGCAAAGGCTAGGACAATTAATTCTGCCTGGTGGTGAGTGTAGTATCAGAGAAAGTTCCTGACAAGTGACACTTGGGCTGGGTCTTGAGGGAGAAGTTCCCCTCATGGGCAAGCTGAAGAGAAAACTCTGGGCTCAGGTAGGGTTGCCAGATAAAACACAGGATGCCCAGTTAAACTTCAGATACACAAGTCATCATTTTTCAGTACGTGTCCCAGATATGGCACGGGACATCTTTATACTAAAAAGGGGTTCATCATTTATCTGAAACCCCAAGCTAACTGGGTGTCCTGTATTTTTATTCATTAAGTCTGGCAACCTGAGGTCCAGGAAACAGCAGAGCAGAGAAGGAAACAGTACATTTGTGGGAAGGGGGAATGATCAGGCTGGTTAAGAGCCACAGAGCCGTGGGTCCGGCCGTAGCCAGGGGCTGATTTCAGCGGATTGGTCCTGACTCAGTTGAGGATTGCAGAGCATGCCAGCAAATGCCAATGCTTCAACCGCTGCCCTTAGCTGCAGCTCCAGCTCTTTCTTCCAGGGGACCCTTGACACTGGCTGGAGAAATCCTGCTTTAAGTATTCACAATTTCTGGTTTTCTTTCTCAGGCTCCGGTATGCAGCCCCTCTACTGGGTCAGTATCCATTCAAGCCATTCAGCTTACAGTCACCAAGTGCTTGCCACGTACCAGGCACTGGGGACACGGTAGCACACAGAACAAAGTCCTTGAGCATATGGAATTTACAATGCCGCCCCTTTAAAACCTCTTTAGACAGTATCTGTGATTTAAAAATGCACATACAAACTAAATTTCTCCTGTCCTCTTGTTATTTTTTTAAACAGTTATTTCACAGAAAGGAAAGTTCTGAGCCAGGGACCTCCATTGGAATTCTTAGCTCCTTGCACGTTCTCAGCATAGAGCTGGAACGATTGCCTTCTTGCTGTTCTCCCTGTCATTCTGCCTCATGCAGGGGATTGCGAAGCTCCTGGGTGCAGTGCACTGTCAAGGGGTATAGAGGAAGGAAGAAGCTGACTGCCCCAGCCCATGGATGCTAGCCTGATGAGGGCCACACTTCCCTGCTATAATCGCCAACCACCTCTAATAGAACTATTTAGTGAGAAATGCAAACCGGTAGCAACAGTATAGTTACTTCCATCTAGGCTAAGAATGGCCTCTGTGTGTGAAGCATGGACTGTGTACTGAGCACTTCAATGCCTTATACTATTGAGTGTGTGCCCCAGAACGATCCTGTGAGGGCAATACTATTATTAGCCCCAGCCAACAGTTGATGAATGTCAGCTCAGAGAGAGTGGGTAATTTGCACAGGGGCCAAAAGCTGGCAAGTGGCAGAGCTACTGGGGCTACAACCCTGTAGACCTCACAAACCTAACCACAGTGCAAAGGACCTGGGAGTCTTGACTGTGTCCCTGAAGCCTGGGTCAGCCAGTGAGTAAGTGCAAACGTGTGTGCTTGTTCACCCTGTGTGTTTGCAGTCTACACCAGGGAACAAGTCTCAGCCAATCCTTTTAGTGGCCTCCGGCGATAATTGAGTCAACTATCTCAAGGGTGGAAATGTAAGCCTCTCATTGTTCTCTTCTGCCGTGGAGGATCACAGGCTGGTTTGGAATCTCTAGAACAGTAGGTCTTCAAGGGTAGTCCCCTGAAGCATCACCCGGGAACTTGTTAGAAATGCAAATACTTGGGCTCCAAGCCACTCATGCTGTTCTATTGTCTCCCCTGCTGCCACGTTCCCAGGGCCTCCACTCTATCAAGGAGGGAAGAGCCAGCCCTTAGGGCTTTGTGGCTGGGACTGGGGCTCCCTCCACAAGTGCCTGGCCTGTGAGAGATACCCAATACATGTACTTTGGATAAATGGGACAAAAAAAGAACTCTCCAGGGTCACAGATCTCTGTTATTGTGTGTGGGGGGGGACAGGGTCAGCAGGGTGATAGCCAGGTGGAACTGCACTGTCAGAACCCTCAGGGGTTCAAGCAGACCAGAAGCAGCCCAGAGAGCAGAAAGGAAAGTTTTTCTTTCCTCTTAGGTCTCAGGATGAACACAGACCACGAGAGGGGCTAGCTGTCCTTCTGACCTTCGGAGCTTTAAGCAGGTTTGTCAGAAAAGTTAAAAGTTAATGCAGACTTAAAATATATGTATATATATATATATAAATAACATTTTTGTAAGCAAATACACATATATGCATATATATTTATATATCATTTTGCAAATGTTTGTATGTATTGTGAGAATTTTGATTTTCACCCATAATAAAAAAAAAATAAAAAATTAAAAAAAAAAAAAAAAAGTTAATGCAGGGATCCTTGGCTTATCTAGTGGTGTGTTGATAAAACAACTTTCTGGATAAAAAGCCCTGGCTTGTAGCATTTGCTGATGTCCATGGTGTGAGTGCTTCCACCACGGCTGGACCATAGGATTGAGTATACTGCTAGGCTGGACAAGGCTAGGATGAATAGTACGCCTAGATTGACCCATGGATATATACAATGGTCTCCTATGAGCCAGAGGGAGCTGGTGCCAGCACACCACCTGGCCTGTCAAATTTTGCTAGCAGCTTGTTTAAAACCAAAAGGCTACTTTTTTTTTTTTTTTTTTTTTAAAAAGAAGGTATCAGGGATTAAACCCAGGACCTGGTACGTGGGAAGCAAGCACTCAACCACTGAGCTACATCTGCTCCCCTACTTATTTTAAAGCATACAAGTAATGTATACATGGGGGTGGATAGGAATCAAACAGCACAGCGGACTTAAAATAAGAAATCAATGTTGGAAGCAGATGTGGCTCAAGCAGTCGGGTGCCGGCCTACCACATGGGAGGTCCTGGGTTCGGATCCCTGTGCCTCCTAAAGAAGACGAGCAAGACGGCGAGCTGATGCAACAAGATGATGAAATGAGGAGACACAATGAGAGAAACAACAAGCAGGGAGCAGAGGTGGCTCAAGCGGTTGAGCGCCTCCCTCCCACATGGGAGATCTTGGGTTTGGTTCCTGTGTCTCCTAAAAATAAGACGAGCAGACACAGAGAACACAAAACGAATAGACACAGAGAGCAGACAGCAAGTGCAAACAACGCCTGGGGTGGGGAGGGGAATAAATAAAAAATAAATAAATCTTAAAAAAATAAAAGAAATCAACGTATACTTCTCTCCCTCAACACCCTAAGTCCCACCCCCACTCCAAATGGTGAGCTTAAACCAGCATTTATTGGTCTATCATCCCTGAAGAGTGCCCACCGATACCTAGTTTGAAAGACTAGAAACCTAGCTCATCTCTAGCACTTCCCTCTGCCTTGGTCCCCAATCTTGGTTATTTTGGTGATACTTTGCAATTTTTCTGTTGGTTACCTTTATGCATTTAACTAATAATAGCAGACACTCATCTAGTGCAGTGTGTGTTAGAACAGGTGCTGTCCTAAGCATGTTAGGCATATTAACAAATTTAATCTTCATAGCAGCCCGCGGAAGTAGGTACTATTTTCATCCCCATTTTATGCATAAGCGCACTGAGGCACAGAGAGGTGAAGTAACATGCCCAAGCTAGTAAACTTGAGAACCAGGATTCAAATCCAGACACTGTGGCTCCAGAGTCCATGCTTTTAACCTTTCAAAGAAAGTCTATATAAAGTTAAATAGCACTGGGGAGCAATACAGGGAGGTTGATAATAAGAATATTAATATATTACCAAGCTACTCAGCTGTACCCTATTTGTTTTTATTGCCCTAAAAAAAACCATACCACATCAAACCAAATTAAACCAAACCAAACCAAAAAACAAACAAGCTGGTGGGAGGTGGGGAGAAGGATAATGCCTACACAAGCCAGCTTCTGCCCGTGAGACTGACAGAGAGGCTTGAATAGCTCCAGGGCTACGTCCACTATTAGAAATATAGCAGGGTGGGAGTTGCTAAAGGTCTGTGACCAAAATATCATTCCTTTTTGCATATGAAGGCCCCAGGTGATTTCAGGAAGATGTGCCTATGTTTCCGGGGTCTTGTTCCCACCCATTCATCCTCGGTGGTACTTGGTGGACTCTTCAAACTGTAGGTCTGTGCCTTTCTCCAGCTTTGGGACACTTTCTTCCATTATTTCTTTGATCATTTTTTCCCCTTCATTTTCCCTATTGGGTACTGGACTTCTTAGGTTGATTCTCTGAATCTATTTCTGTCTTTTTGGTTTATATTCTAAGAGATTATTTACCTTTTCTTCCAGTCCTTATGTCAAATATTTTATTTTGGCAACCATATATATTTTTTAATTTCCCCAAACCTTTCTTCTTCTTTAATTGTTCCTTCTCTGTATCAACCTGTTTTTGTTTTTTAGTTGCAATCAATATCATCCTGGATTGCTTTGAAGGTACAAATTAGAAGTATCTTCAAATTCCCTGAATTAATTCCATTTCCTTTGGGACCAGTTGTTCTGGTTTCTTGATTTGTCTACTTCCTGATGTTTTTTTTGCTTCCCTGAAGTAAGCTCACATTCAGCATTCACTTGTCCAATATACATTCATTAAGCCCCTGCTCTGTGAGAGGTACTGTGCCCTGGGCTGATGACAAAGTCTCTGTCCTCGCTGAGTTTTCTGTTTTACAATAGACTTTATCATGACAGATCAGATTCACTAAGCACTGGATCGCCCAACGCTTTTCTCTTCCACGCTGTATTTTACCTTTTGGTTTCTCAACTGTCATACCCACTGGACTGGTGAGCAGGGACTCAAGGACAATGACTTGTCTTATTTATATATTTGTACCAAAGGGGCCTAGTCTAAAGCTTAGTAAATGTTCAATAAATCTTGGTTGAATGAAATTAAATTGAGTTTTGTGACTGTTGATATGTCAACACACACACGCGCGCACGTGCTTCAGAGGTGTACGTGTTAGGCTGCTAAAAGGATGGGAGAGATCAGATCCAAATGACATTCCTCTGGAAGGCTTTGCAGAGACATGAAAATCAGAGTAACCCAGACCCACTGCCATTCCCACTCACCCATCCATTCACCTTCTAAATAAACACCAAGGCAACCATTGCCTCCTCTCCCTCCAGCAGCTGCGGTCACCTATGCCTGTAGTTTCTGAGCACCCAACCTTCTGCCTAATAAAGCCTGAAAACCCAGACTTATGATCTATAATCATCATCACTATATAAAACAATAAGGTCCAGGAATGCACTCCCCAGGCATTCTCAGGAGCCTCCTTGGTCTTCCTGCTCTCCCAGAGCTGTAGGCCTCCTTCCAGAGGACAGTGGACCATGGGCTCCAAACCTCATTTCATTCATTTGTTCATGAATTTATTCATGTGTTCATTCATTCCGCTATCAACACTTTATTAAAGAAACCTTGAGTGTTAGACTTAGGCTGGGCTCTGGAAACTTAAAAAAAAAAGTCAATGATGCTCATTTCCCAGGAGTTTGCAGTCTAAGAAACTGAAGTATTGGACATTTTTCCAGGAGTGAGTAGCATGACTGCTCTAAAAAGCATTCCTTGCCTGCCCCTGTGCCATACTCCCATTTAATTTACTGTCTGTCCTTGGGCCTGTCTCTGCACTGCTTCCTTAAGGTCAGAGCTGATGTCACTCACAGTGGATACTCAATAGATCCACGCTGGCTGGGTGGATGAGTGAGTAGCTCTGCCCAGGATAGTAGAGAAGTGCCCAGCATCTTCACCCTGAGGGGATCCAATTCCAACTCCCAAAGTATCATGAAGTCCCAGTGAGAACGTTTTCCGCCAGTGAGAATTTGAGACATATGACAAGCGAGGAGAGACTGAAATTCTCTGCAGTCCCCCTACTTCCTCAGCAGCACCCACTCCGGGGGGAGGAGCTGCCTCTCCTGGCCCACCCAGGCGCCTGGCTGGGGAGGGCCCGCTCCTTAAAACACAGATCAAAGTCAGCATAAGAAAGGCAGAGGCTCATTAAAGGTGGGTCCAGAAGCCAGGTCACAGCGTGAGGTGGTAAAGAGGGTGGAGGGTGAGTGAAGGGAGGCTCTAGGGTGCTAGGAGTTGCTGCTAATAAGTTTTTGGGGTTAAAGAAAGAAAAAAGTCCTTGGCATTAAGGCCGGGGCTTGGCCTCTGGGAGGCCTGTTCTGAAGCTGCTCCTGTGGTAAGCACAGGGGAGGACGCCCAGGCTTCCTCAGGGCCTTGGGCCAGGTGTGGTCACAGAGCCAAGCCAAGCTGAGAAGCCACTGCCCATGGTGGGTGATGGAATTCCCCATTTTCCTGGCTTCCCCTGTCAGACAAAGCCAGCCCACCCTCTCCCCTGTCAGGGGTTACATTCTTCCGTCGGCATCCATTGCAGGTCACGAAGATGCCCTTGCTCTGAGGAGTCATCAGTCTTGGGCAGCCGAGAGGCTGGGGATGTGGACACTGAGTTCTCTGAGGCAGTTACAGTGTAGGCTGGGAACGAAGGCCAGGCATCCAGAAGAGGAGACTTCCTCATCCAGGATTTATGAGAGGGCTGCAGGAAACTGTGGACCATGGGGGCTCTGGAAGTGGAATCTGAGGGCTGAATGCGCCTGCAGAGCAGAACCTCCCCACTTCCCAGGGCCGCTCTTGGCAAGAACACAGTCAGCCGGGAACAATGGGAGGATGGGAGAATGTGCAGGCCCCACGTGGGGGGTCCAAGGCCAGGAATCAGGTCCAGCAGCCATTCGGTGACCAGTTGGAAGAGGCGTTTCATCTGCAGAGCCAAGTTTGCTGGGACCTGTGCATGGTGTGGCCTGTGCCACCACTGGTGTGCCAGGAAGAAGGCCGGGTCCTGGGATGGATGAGTGGCTCGGGTGGGGGTTGGTGCTGGGGCCCAGCTGCCTCACAGACAGCCCTGGAGCACCCGCAGCTCCTGGTTTGGGAGCACCAAACACACCCCAAGGTTACAAAGCCATGCCAGTGGGAGATTCTTGGGAGGCACCAGGAGGTGGGGTGGGTAGGTTTCTTGGGGTTGGCTGAGAAGCTTGGAGGGGTCTGTTTGCAAACCATCCTGGAGGATCTGATCTTGGGCTGGAAAACTAGGTCCTGGCTCGCAGTTAGGGGCTGGGACAGCATGGGGGTCAGTGGAGACCCAGGGATATTGCTCCCCAGAGACTCAGACCTTGTGTCCTCATGTTGAAATGAACAGTGAGTTGGGGAATTCTCTCAATTTGCATGCTTTTCGTAATTCCCTGAGAAACAGGCTTCTCTTAGCCCCTTCTCTCCCTCCTCAGCGAGTACACACAGCCTTCCTTGTCCAGACCAGGGACTGCAGAGGGGTCCAACACTGACCTGAGCCCCCAGGGCAGGAGCAGTAGGTGAGACCCGTGCAGATCCTTGCCAAAGGGGAAGACAGGGTAGTTCCCGAGCTCTTTCCGGTGGTGGTCCTGGCTAGCCTGCCAAGGTCAGGCACCTTCCTGTCCGGTGTGGGGCAGCCCTCACTGGCTATTTCTTTGCCTCCCTTTGTCTTCAAGTGTCTCCAAGGGCAGGAGGGGACAGAGCACCACTTCCTCCACATTCTTGGAAACAATTAGCGGACAGATCCTGCCAGGGCTCTAGACACCACCCCATGCTGAGTGTATGTGTGAATGTGCATGAGTGTGGCATTTGTAGGTGAATGTGTGTGTGCACAACGGTATGTGAGTGAGTGTGTGAGGGTGTGTCTGTATGTGTGTGTGTGCTGTGCATGTGAGGCATGGGAAAGTGGGTGGCGTGTGTGGGCAGTGTGTGCATTTGGGGGGTATGAGTGTGTCACGGGGCTCCCTAGCCTGCTGGGCCCTGCACTCCCATCAAGGGACTCTTTGAGTTTATCTGATGCTCTCCTGGTGGGAGGTGGAGACCATGTTTCCAGAATGTCCAATATTGGGCTTTTGGAGTTCCTTCCCCAACTCCCCAGAGACAATCCTTTCCAATTAAAAGAACTGATGGCTTCCAGCCCTTGTCTTTCCCTCTCTGACCCCATCCCATGAGCGGGTGGGTGTACCTGCAAGTGTGAGTGAGTGTACTGTGTGGTCACTGTGGGACTCCGCAGAGCTGGCCCCAGGCCCCAAGCCTTCCTGGGCAGTGTGCATAGACCTTACAGCTCTGGCTGCAGCTGGTATCTGCCTCTGTGGATGAAGAGAGGTTCCTGTCCACTGTGAGGATACTGGGCAGGCATCTGAGTCTCTGTCTGCAGCTTGGCTCCAGTGGGGACACTGGCATGGGGGCAAGGTGTTTGCTTTGAGCCTGAGGTCACGATGTGGCCCACTAAGCAATCAAGCCCACTGCCCTGGTCACTGAGGCCTCTGCTTCCTTCAGCTCCACTTGGGATATATTTGGGCTACAGGATGGGAGGGCTGGTCCATGGAGGCCCCAACCAGCTGTCCTTCTTCCTCCTCTTTGATTTTCCATGGAGAGGCCCCTGCACACCAGATTCTCATTGGTCCTAGATGGTCTGTTGACAGGAGAAAGAAATCCTTGCTGGGTTTGGGCAGGGTGGAAGGATCCTGCTGTGGGTGGGTTGTGTTTTGATACAGAAACAGGTTTTCAACCAAGAGAGCCCTGGGACCTCAGCTCAACCCACAGGCACATGTAGCAGAGGTTAAGAGCTCAGCTGCTGGAGTCACCCAGATCTGAGTTCAATTCCTGGCTCCACCATTCACCATACTGTGGGACCTTGAACCAGTTACTGTATCACTCTAAATCTCATTTTCTTTATCTGTGAAATGGGTATAATAACACTATGTACTTCATAGAGGTGCTGTAAGCTTAGTCCAGCTTCAGAAGAATCCAACAGTTGGGTCTTGGAGAAGACCAGTGATTTGTGAGAACTGTGGTAGAAGGGGCCTGGGTGGGTAGACACTCATGCTTCTGTATCTGGGACGCTCTAGAGATCAGGCAGCTGCATTCCCTTCATTCTCTCCTCACACTGGGAGGATTTGGAGATCATCCATCTTGGCAGAGGCCCAGAGAGGTGTCAGCTGCAGAGCTGGAGACTGGAATCCTGCCCTCCCCACTTGGTGGAACTCATTCTGGCAAATGTTACAGTGATTAAAGAGCACGGCTTCTGGGATCTGTCAGATCTGGACTTGAATCCTAGCTTTACAGTGTGGTTTCTTCCCCTTTCTGAGAATAACACTAGCCTAAACCTTGGAATTGCATGGCCTGATATGGTAGCTACTAGCCATGTGTGAATATTAAATTTAATTAAAATTAAATAAAATTAAAAAATTCAATCTCTCATTTGCACTAGCTACATTTCAAGTGCTCAGTACCAGGTATGGTTAGTGGCCACTATTTTGGAGAGCACAGATATAAAACATGTTTATCATGGCAGAAATTTCTATGGGTCCACTGCCAAGGAGAGTTGTTTTTTTATTTTTTATTTATTTTATTTTTTTTTACTTTTTTAATTATTTATTTCTCCTTACCCCCTCATTATTTGCACTTGCTGTGTCTGTTCATCTTTGTTTCTTTCTTTTTTTTTTTTTTAAGATTTTATTTATTTATTCATTTATCCCCCCCTTGCTGCTTGCGCTCGCTGGGCCAGCCAACCACGCCGCACGGGTGGGCCTGCCTTCACTAGGAGGCCCCGGGAACCGAACCCGGGGCCTCCCATATGGTAAACGGGAGCCCTACTGACCGAGCCACAGCCGCTTCCCCATCTTTATTTCTTTAGGTAGCACCTGGAACTGAACCTGCGACCTCTGATGTGGAAGGAAGGCACCTAATCACTTAAGCCACCTCTGTTCCCCTCAGAGGGTTGTTTTGAGAACTAAATGACACAATGCAGATAAAGTGCTTTGCTCAGAGTCTGGCTCTGAATAAATGATGCCAACTCTTACTACTGTTATCAGGTCCTCCTCCTAGCTAAGGGTGGCTTAAAAGCCAGTGCATAATATTTTGGGTAATCTAAGCACCTCTTAAAATATATGTGTATATATATATAAATAACATTTTTGTAAGCAAATACACATATATGCATATATATCTATATATCATATTGCAAATGTATGTATTGTGAGAATTTTGATTTTTACCCATAATAAAAAAAAAAAAAAAAAAAGAAAATGCTCTAATAATGATTGACATGATAATGCACAATTATGTGATAATACCAAATACCCACTAATTGTACACTTTGGATGAATTGTATGCTTTATTAATATGTATCAATAAAATTGATTTGTTTGAAAAAAGAAAAAAAGAAAAAAAAAAGCCAGTGCATTCTTTGGGACCATGGCCATGGCTCCCACCAGGATTTAGGGATGGGGAATGACCAGCTACACAGCAGTTGAGCCACCCTCTGCGGATGGGAACAAATCGCTCAAGCATCATACTTCACTGATGAGGAAACTGAGGCCCAGAGAAGTGAAGTGACTTCCCCAAGGCCACCTGGCTTAACTGAGTCAGATCCTGTATCTTGACCCCTCACCCAGCGTGCCATTCCACCTCTCCCATTTGCTAGCACTCAGTCATGCAGGCTGCATCAGAATCGTCTGGGGGCTTCTTAAAAACCCAAATTCCTAGGACCTACCTCAGATTTATTGAGCCAGAGCCTATAGCCTGGAGGTCAGCGTTCTTACCAAGAACTCCAGATGCTTTGGATATTTAGCCAATTTGAGGGCACTAGACCCAGAGACAAGGATCTGACTGGCTCAGGCCCATGGTGGTGCAAACAGGGCAAGCTCAGGGAGCAGTGCCCTTCCCTTACCCCTCTGTCTCTCCTGAGCTGGTTCTCCATTGTGCCCTTCATCCACCCCTCAGACATCATAAATTCTTAGAGTGCCTAAGGAAAGGCAAGTGAGGAACTCCAGCCTGTTTCCATTTAGACGTGCCGAGGCAGCTGTTTTTGCCAAGAAGAGCCAGGCCGGGGCTGAGAAGTCCAGGACAGTGCTCAGAGCCCAGCACCATGCTCACCGTGTTTGCTGAGGGACCTTTTTTGGCCATAACACTCTGACCTTGCCTCAGGCAGTTTGGCCAATGGGAGCCAATCCCTCCAGCCCTGGCTGCCAACGGTGGCCCTGACAAGATGGCCGCTGGCCAGGCTTTAGTGTTGTTTGGCTCAGGGGGACTGCTGTCTCTGACAGGAAGCCTTTAATCTCCACAGTGGTAATCACGAGTTGAGAGGGGGTCAGTTTCCCATTCCAGTGGGATTGTGCAATCTGGCCCTTTGTATGGAGAGCCCCCTTTCATCTGAGTACTCCAAGTGCCTTGTTATCCTCGCAGCCTGGGAACAGAGACAGCACTGGCCAGAGTCTGCCCCCTGTGTACGTGCAGCCTTGGCGTTGTTCTTGAGCACGACGGGCTCCAGCGGTGCTTACCCTGGATGGCCCTAATCATCTGGGATGGGCCCTTTTCAGAAAGCTTCCCTGCTTTCCATAACTGGCTTTAGACCCTGCCCTATTCCAGTAGTGAATCTCTCAAGAACGGGGAGCCCCTTGGGTAGGGTTGGAACTGTGTCTCCTCCATCCTCTATTCAGTGCTTGATCTTCCATGGACAGGCTCCTGCATACCACATTCTCATTGGTCCTGGATGGTCTGTTGACAGGAGATTTCTCAACAGGGTTTCCTTACTAGAACCAGCCCTCTCTCCCTTCCTCCATGGAGCAGAGCCCAAGCAGATAGTCCATCTGGCTGATCCTAAGGAAAGGGGAGTTCAGAGAATTCTAGAAACTGACACAGAAGCTATTTATAACTTAAATGACCCTTCAAATACATTCACTTATTCACTCATTCATTCATTCAACATGCATTTACTGAGTGCTTTTTATGCGTTATAGCCTATGGGGAACAGCCGGGAACAAAAGACAAAGTCCTTGCCCTCCTGGAGATTACATTCTAGGGGGAGGAGGGAGGTAGAAAATAAACAAGTTAATATATAATGTAATGTGAGTTTGAGAGAAAGGGCTATGAAAAAATTAAAGCAGAGTAAAGGCACGGGGAAGGGAAGGGCTAGAATGAGAGTATGGTTGGGGAAATATGCTCAAGAAGAGTTGACTTGGGCCGGGACCTGCCGCCGGGCGCAGCAGCACCAGGTACCTAGCCAGGCTGCGCTCATCCCTGACCCTGGCGCCCCGAAACCTTGGGCCCCTGGGCACATGGGGAGGTTCGCTGGTGGTGGCCAGAGGCACCCAGGTACAGCGCTCCTGGGCAGCTGGGGATCCCGCCCCAGGGCAAATAGAATTTGGCATTTTCCTTGTCCTGCAAATAGCGTGGTAGCCGTGGCTGCAGGGGGCCACGAGGGCTACGAGGAGTCTCCTAAAGGCTGGGCTCTCAGCTCCCTAGCTGGGTAAAGTTTTCGCTAACAAGGAAATGACATTTGCATGCCGCTTGACTGCGCACTCCCCACGGGAGCTTTTCACATGGACACTGCGAGGGTGCCTGGCCCGTGAGTGGTGAGGCTAGGCGGGTGAGGCTAGGGTGGATCTGGGGCTCTCACCCCTTGCACCCCTCTTTGGAGAGGAATGTCCATGTGTTTGGCTTTCTCTGTTCTTTGCAAATTTATTATGGTACTCGAGAAATCCAAGCAGGACATTAAAGTATGTTCCATTAGTTTTCTAAAAGTGACAGTATAACTACTAAAAAAAAAAAAAAAGAAGAGTTGACTTATTACACCTTTTCCCTGGTATGAAAAGCATCCTTGATTCTACTCTATCATTCTCCCCACCAGTTAGAGTGCCTTAGAAATCAGGGTTAAAATTCCCATTTGAAACCACTTTTTGCCTCTCACTACCACCTACATATGCTACTTTCCTGGGAGTCAAATATTCCCATATCTAAAATTTCCAACCTTGAACCACAGAGTTATTGCGATGTGATAAAATTTAGCAGGTAGACTTTATATCAGTCACCTTCAAGGCAACTTCAGTCAAACCTGGGGCTGACAGTCTGTTTGCATGACCTTGGTTGCAGAGAAGTAGCAACCCCAGGATGACAGTCTTCAATCTTGGCACACAAGGTGGGTCATTTCCTGTAAAGGCAGTGGGCCGTGGTGGACTCGAGTCAGGGATGTGGCCCGAATCCTTGTTGCCTTGCTTCCTTGAGTGCAGCCTGGAGGAAGCCCAGGCTGGGGATTCAGGCAGACCCTGAATCAAGTCATGGCACTGCCACTTACTGGGTGACCTCAATCCCTCCAAGCCTCAGTTTCTTCATCGGTAAAATGAGAATTTTCAACAGCCTTCAAGAAACTGCCCACAAGCTCCTGACATATGTGAGACACTTGATAAATCATAACAGTTCTACCTCCATGGGCAACTAGCAGCTTTGATTCTTCATCTGTGCAAGTGAGATATCAATATCGACCTCCTAGAGTTATTGTGAGAATAAGATAATATATGTAGAACCGCCTGACCCAGAGCTTGGGGTTCAGTCTCCACTGGGAGCTCTTCTCAGAGTGAGTCAGTAGGTTGGTAGATGAATTAGGGGGGCAAAAATACTGCCCAAGCAGCCCTCCACGTTGCACTGCCTGGGGCCTCTTCCCTGGCAAATGGCGTAGTAAATGCCGAGAAAGTAAGGGAGAGGGAGAGGGAAAAGGGGCTTTCTGGATGTTTTTGCTGGTTTAAATATTGGTTTCAGAATTGCTGCTTACCACATTGCTAATATACCAACTGAGCAGATCACATACTCAAAAGAGGGCGGGGAGGCACGAGGCCAGAGGTTGCTGAAAAGTGCAGTCTCACAGCCGCCACTTCCCCTGTTGGGAGAAACAGTTCTGCTTCTCCAGGTTCACCGTTAGCCTTTCCATCTGCTGACGAATTCTCATGCAGCTCCAGCCCCAAAAAGCTGAGTGTGTGGAAGGAGATCTATTAATAGTCTTTTCCTGGGATGCTCATCCTGACTGACTAAGACAGCTCAAAGGCAAGCCCTCAAGCCCTACCCCTCATTCTTAACCCCTTCCCATCACCACTCCCTTCACAGAGACTGAGAAGTAACAGTTCTGGGCATTTACCAGAACCCGGAAAGTTCTGGAGCTTCCATTCTGTTGCTTCTAGATCTGTCAGGATTTCAAAATGGCGGTGTCTTAACTTTGGTTCGAGAACAAGGCAGAGACGGAGCTCTTTCTACAGTGTTGCCGGAGAGGTGGGACAGGATCCCCACAGGCGACTGGAAGGAAGCTGTAGCAGGCGAGGAGGAGGTGCAGAAAAATTCCTCAGAGATGTCCTGAGGCCCAGCGGGAAGAGAGGTGCCTGGCCTGGGAGGGCACGAAGCAGCAGTGTGGTCAGCTTGACTGGGTTTGTGTGGGGAGAGGCTGTGTGGGTTCTGAGCTTCTGCCCACTCCAGGGAGCTAACAGCGCCCAGTTCTGCAAACTGACCACAGAGTGAGAAGGCACCTGGACCGAGTGGTGTGGGGGCCATGGCACTGGCCACTGCCTCTCTGGCCTCATGGAATGATCTACTTTGGAAGCCTCATCTGATACAGTGGAGGACACGGTGGAACAGAATCCACGATAGGACAAATTGAGGCCCCTGGGCAGGCTTGAAGGAAAACAGGGGGTTTCTTGATCACTTTACTGCTTCCTGATCACTTTACAAATTTCTTGGCCAGTTTACTGGGGAAACTAGCCTGCACAATTCTGTGGGGAGCTTTTGTATGGGTGAGTGAAGGAAGGGGCAGAAAAAAGAGTCCTGGTCTGTGGTCTCAGCTTTATGGCTCCTTGACTGAGTGACCTTGGTCAAGTCATGGCCCCTTTCTGGGCCTCAGTTTCTTCAACTATAAAAAGATAGTTATGCAAATATTCTCGCTGTCCAGATTTTGTGATAATCAGGGTAGGCTATAAACATTTGTTATATTAGAAACCATGCATGTGTCCCCAGACCTAGTTTTTTTTTTTTTTTTTTTTAAAGATTTTATTTATTTATTAATTTATCCCCCCTTGCTGCCTGTGCTCGCCGGGTCAGCCAACCACGCCGCGCGGGCGGGCCTGCCCCCACCAGAAGGCCCCGGGAACCAAACCCGGGGCCTCCCACATGGCAAATGGGAGCCCCACTGATTGAGCCACAGCCGCTTCCCTCAGACCTAGTTTTTATCCCTAGGTCTGGTTTTTAGAATGCTGGTGATAAACTAAGTCTGATTTATTATATGACCATATAATATAATATGTGTGGGAAAAGACTGTAACTTTGGGTATCTTTGGTCAACCTTAAGAGATATAGCAGGGGGACGGATGTGGCTCCGGTGGCTGGGCATCCGTCTTCCATATGGAGGGACCTGGGTTCGATCCCTGGGACCTCCCGGTAAAAATTAAAAAAAGAAAAATAAAGAAGCCACGTGGGCTCACCCACCATCCGTGGGTGAGCCGCCAGGCCCTGCACGCGAGTGGGTGAGTTGTCAGGCCCCATCCATGGGTGAACAGCCAGGCCCCGCAAGCCACACAGCAAGATGATGACATAACAGGAGAATGACACAAGGGAGAGCCAGGACAAGATGTACAGAAAAACCAGGAACTAAGGTGGCACAGGCAGTAGGATGCCTCTCTCCCACATCGGAGGTTCCGAGGATTGAATCCCAGTGAAGACAGGAGGAGAAGAATGAGAAGAGAGAGCAGGAAACGGACACAGAGAGTTGCCCAGCGAATGGACACAGAAAAAGCAAAAATGGGGGGGAAGGGGTAAAAATGGATAAAAGTAAATAAATAAATAAGTAAATCCTTAAAAAATGTGTAAGAGAGGAAGATTCGGACTATAGTTAGTAGTAATACTTTTTTTTTTTTTTTTTTTCTTACCGGGAGGTCCCGGGGATGGAACCCAGGTCCCTCCATATGGGAGACAGACACCCAACCAGTTGAGCCACATCCACTCCCAATAGTAATACTTTGACGATGCTCTTTCATGATTTGCTAACAAATGTTTCACAACAATGCATGGTGTTTGTTGGGGGGTGGGGGGGGTGATGTGTGGGAGCCCTGTATGATGTTATGCATGTTTGTTTTGTAAGATCACAATGTTTACTGAACACTTATAGTTTATGTATGTTCATGTATGAGTGATATACTTCAATAAATTGTTTAAAAAAAAAAAAGATAGTGTTAGGATGAATTCTAAGGCGTCTTCCAGGCCTCACTTTCCTAGTTAATATTAAGTACTTGTTCGGAAAATGTTGGTCTATTCTGGGGAAGAGAGAGGAGTGTCGAAGGGGGTCACTAGAGGGCCAGGTGGGACTAAGAGAGGGATGAAGAAGGAGGAACTGGGCCACTTCTGCACAGAAAGACTGAGTGGCTTCTCGGGGTCTCACATGACTTCCACCAGCAGCACTGGCCGCTGAATCTCTGCTTCCTCTCCCATCCCCTCCCACTCCTTGCTCTTCCTTTCCCCCGGAGCTATTTTACACTCAAATCAGGATTCAGAAGGCTTCCAGAGGATGGGAGGACTTGGTGAAGGAGTAAAAGTGATGTGAAGGGGTAATAAACAGAAAGCTTGTTCTGTGGGGTTGGGGATGGTGGGAGAGAGGGAGAGAGAGTGAGAGAAAGCTGGAAGACACCTTGGCAGATGTTCTGCATGGCTCCTAATTGGTCTTCTACCTTCACTTCTCCCTCTTTAAATTGGGCAGATCTATGCCTTTGGGCCTCGGGAAGAGGCTGGGAGCATTCACAGAGCTCCTGAACAGCCTGCCTGCTTTACTAGCCCTGGAAGAGTTGGGGGAGAGGCACAGCAGCCTCTGACAAGGGAGTATCACTGAGGACCAGACAGGGCTAATGGTTTAACTGCTGGGGTGGGAATAACCCAGCCCCCGGTTCCAGGAGACCTCGCACCATTCAAGAGGGATCCAGACCAGGATCTCCTCCCTTGCTCCCTGACCTTGGCATGAAGGATGTAGTGGAAATGATTTCCTGGCTGGTGCTCCAGCCTGAATGCCTGTCTAGCAATTGCTCACCCCCGCAGAAGCCACCTTACACAGGGCTCTTGGAACCAGATTTCTGCAAAGCAGTGCCAGGAAAACATGGTGGGGGGGGGGGGGGGGGCGGCAGGGAATCTGGCTGATGAGCTTGCCTCCAGCCAAGAGGGAGTTTTTGGCTTGAAAATGGATTGTCTTTTGCCCTGTTGATATATCCCTGGCATTAGTTTGCTGATTGTGAAAGAGGCTTTCAGCCAAAAAGTAAATTCTCGTGGAACAAATAGACCAGTGAGAAATAACCCAGCACAAAGAGAGAGGGTATAATTCCTTTTCAGTACGGTGTCCACAATAGCAGTGAACATGGAGTGAACCCCAGCTGGGGGAGGAGAAATGGGCTAAGAGCTGGAATACTGGATACTGGATACAGAAACTGGAATCAAACTGCTGGGGTTCAACTCACAGCTGTGTTGTGTGACCTGGGCCTCAGTTTCCTCATCTGTAAAGTGAAGACTATGATAGGTGAGGCTTATAACGAGGTGTTTCTGTGAAGCAGTTAGAACCATACCTGATACAAGTAAGTGCTCAGTAGCTATTACTTACTGTTACCATTTTATTGCAGACATTCATCTCAATTGTCAAGGACATTTACAACCTGGTTGGAGGGATAAGAAATAAACGTCTGAAAAGGTAGATTGTAAATAGCATTTTAAATAGCTCAGTATAGTAGCACTCCAGTGAGCTGTGTGATTGATTTCCAAGTGGGTGGTACAGCGTCCTGAAAGGCCAGGCTGGCCCTGCCATGCCCACTGCCCAGTTCTAGATCTGCAGCCAGGCCTCCCCTCCCTCGCCCTGTACCTCAGGGGCAGCCCAACAGGGACCATGCAACCCATCACCTTTCCACAGGTGAGGTCTGGGCCAGCCGTCGACCCAGCCGCAGGCTTGGCAAGGACCTGATGTGGCCTGGTGTACAAAGATCAGTTGTTACAATAAGATTCCCTCTAGGAAATCTGGATGGGACCCATGGAGTAAAGGAGACAGTGTGGTGAGGAAGCAAAAGCTAAAAGGACACTTTGAGGTAAAGGGAGGGGTCTGAAAGGGGGTGGCAACCCTCTGCAGACTAAGAGGTTGCCTGTCCACAGAGACGAGACCAGAGCAAAGAGAGGAGGAGACAGCGACTGGCCCTCAGTTCATGATGGGAGATGGGAAAGAGCTACCCCAGAGCCGCCTCCATTTCTGACAGCCTTCTGAGGTAAAAAGTGAGTCTCCTAACCTTGTGATGGAGAAAGCGGGACTGTAATTCAGAGGAGGAAAGGACCATGCAGGGCTGTGGCCACCTGATGGGGCTTCACTGGGAGGAAGCGGGAGCAGGCTGGAGCGGCAGGAGGAAGGAGCAGCGAGGGGACGGTCATGGCGATGCGAAAGCACAAAGGGTGTCTGGGAAAACGTGCGAAGGCTCGTTTGCTTGGAGTCGAGGAGTAGAAGATCAGAATCTGGAAATATTCAGAAAGATACAGTTGTTGTATCAGCGAGGATGCTTGCACCTGCAGGTGCCAAAAAGGCCTCCTGAGTCTGACTAAAACTCTACCCGGAATGGGCTGGTCAACGCGGGAAAGTCGGCAGGCGTGGAAGGTGGTCAGTCATGGTCCGATCCCAGGTTCAAAGGCCACAGAGAAGACCTTGGTTTTAGGTCTTTCTACCCCTCTTGGCTTCATCCAAACTCCACCTCCCTGGCTCTATGTCAATCTGCTAAATGACTGGTTTGCCAAAAACATGATTTAAGGAATATTCTTTTTTAATAAAAATTAAATTTTTATTGTAATCATATTTTTGTTAAGGATCAAAATACACCAAGTTTAGGTGAATGAATATGTGTATATAGCAGAATTCCATAAAACAGAGATTCATGGACCATAAATTCACCTAAATTCATCAAACCTGCAAAGGCAGGCAATAGCTAAAAAGCATGGCAGGAGTATTCTTTTTTAAAACAGTCAGTGAAAATACATCTATTTCTAACTTGATTCAGAAATGGTCTTTTAGCTCATTGGCTTTCAGGAAGTTGCTTTTAGGCAAATTGTCCTGCTTCCAGCTTTTCTTGAGTAGCAAGATGGCTGGTGGCAGCTCCTAGAACTACAAGCTTCTCTATCACATCAGAGGAAGAGAAAGGGCCACTGTGTCCCAGCCCTACCAGCAGAACCCTGAGCCTGTGACTGTGTCCTGGAGAAGGAGCTGGCTGGCTTGATCCTAGCCCCATGCCTTTTCCTGGACCTGTTGCTAAGGTCAGGTGATGGGGCCAAGTTGGTGGACTTAAGCCATTCGAGCCCCACTCAAGGCTGGGGAGTGGGTGAAGGCAAACTCAGTGCATATGACTGGCACTCTCCTCTTAGGAAAGGGTCATGGAGGCCACAGAGGCAGAGAATGCAACTAGCAGTGCTGAGCACAGCTGGGGAAGGTATTGAACAGCCTGCCAAAGGGTGTGGACTTTATTCTGTAGGAGGCTTTTAGATCTGGAATGTAACCTGGTACTGGCAGCGTTTTAGGCTGACCAACCAGTGGGATTATTAGAGAACCCAAAAGGACACAATAAGGACTGAAACTAGGGAATAAGAGTAAGAAAAGAAATGGACAACTATGAGGTATTTTGAAAGAAGAAGTGATGAGAACTAGTGTCGTATTAGATATTGGGGAAGAGGGTGGATGGCGAGAGGGGGAGGAGTCAAAAAAGACCCCAAGGCTCTGACCTGGGTGGAATGGATGAATTAGATATTTTACCCACCAATTCAACTTCTCATCCCTATTGTTTTTTATAAGCACCCGAGACATCCTTGGCATTTACTTGAATGTACAGATTTCTGCAAAGCGATACCTATTTCAAATGAGTAGATGACTTCAAATGAATCTAAATAATAAAGAGTGCTTTTAGAACTTATAGGGTCCCAGCAAGGGGGGAGGGAGGCATTTTTATCATGTTTAAGTAACTAATGTGTCATGTCAGTTATCTTCACATAGATAAAGGACAAGAGTAGTTAACTAGTTAAACACTGTCTCTGCTGCATCCCTTACTTCACAAGTTAACACCTTAGCAAACATTTATTGACGTCTCCTCTGTACCAGCCATTATGCTGAGCTGTAAGACTTGGTCCTGTATGACTAGTCCATAATCTAGTAGGGCTTCCAGCACCTCCTTCTTCCTTTGTGTCTTTCCTCAACTCAATTCCACAAATATTTATTGAACTCACAGTCAGGTGACAGAAACGGTATATGAGTGAATCCACGGTACTGCCTTGTGTTATGAATTTTACAATGATGGCTGCAAGGTGCTATAAGATTTTGAAGCATGAAAGTTTATATTAGGGTCATTCTATCTAATAGAGCAAGAAATGAACTCATACATCTTGAGAATGGTTTTCTACCACAGAGATCGAAACAAATAGGTTTTTCTGGCTAACCCTCAGATAATTCAATTAACTTCTATTACTATTTCTTCTATTCTATTACTATTCTAGTATTCTATTAAGTCCACTTTGCTTGTCAGAGTTTCTACACAGGAGGTGACTAAGGGCCGATGATCTAGTAGGAAGAGGGGTTGGAGTCTTGTCTCAAAGCCATATTTACACAGAAAGCATACTGTTTTTACTGAGATTGGGTGGCTGTTTGGGATGGCTATAGGTGACTATCAGAAATTATGGGGAAATCAAATTGCCCCTTCCCAGGTGCCCCTTTGAGCCACCACTGCTCCTAGTTAATGGAAACACTATTGCATTTTGTTTATCAGACTTTCAGATATCCCAGGCTTCAAACTCCACTAAGACTTCAGAAAGAAAATCTCAATGGGAGGAAGCAGCAGTGGTCTGCTCTGATAACCTGTTATCAGTTTGTTTTCCAATTGCCCTGTCCCCTCACAGAGGGAGCCACGGGTAAGAATCCGGCTCTCTAACTGAGGGCTGATGTCCAGTGACAGGCTATGAGGTAGAGATGCTTAAGTCTTTGGTTATGTTTTGGCTTTTTTGGCCTTGAAAAGAAAAAAGAAAACAGGAAAATGTTGTTGGAATGCCAAGTTATGTTGAAGTATTTATCTACCCACTTTATAGGAAAGTCAAGGCATCAAAATCAGAAAAAAGTCAGAAAAATGTGCTGTACAAATGCAAAAACTATAATTTAGTAGTTTCCAAATGGTCTTTCTTGTTTTATTACCACCCATCCACTCCATGGATACTGAAAAAAAAAAAAAAAAAAAGACTAGTTTGTATTTATCCTCACTTGTGCAGAATGAACACATTTTATTCAAGAAAGGCAAAACTAGGCTGGTCTGGTTTAATGGCACAATTGGATATGAATACACTGTTTTTGAAGATAAATGCTTTATGACCTCAGAATGGATCAGCTCTCAGGGCAAGGAGACATTTAAACCCACCCACCCTACCTCCCCACCCCCTCTCCCCCAGCAGGGACACCTGTCATCCTTTATGTGTGGTGGGATGAAGCACATGGGCTGAGCTCCATGCTCTCACCATGGATGTACAATACACACAATCTGGATCAGGGGGAATGTGTGAACATGGACTTTACCCTCTCTCTCTTTTTTATATTTAAGATTTATTTTATTTATTTATTTAGTTCTCACCACCCCCTTGTTGTTTGCATTTGCTGTGTCTGTTTGTTGTGTGCTGATCTTCTCTTTTGGGGAGGCACCGGAAACCGAACCCAGGACCTCCCATGTGGGAGGTAGATGCCTAATTGTGTGAGCCACCTCCACTCTCTGCTTTGTTGCATCTCTCATTGTGTTTTCTCCCTGTGTGTATTGGTTGCGTCATCTCACTGCGTCATCTTGTGGCGTCAGTTCACCACACCAGCCAATCGTGTCAGCTCGCTGTCTTGCGCATCTTCTCCAGGATGCACCGGAAACTGAACCCGGATCTCCCACATTGTAGGCGGGAGCTCAGTCGCCTGAGCCACATCTGCTTCCCTTCACTCTCTTTCTCTTTCCTAACTTCTGCTGAGAAAATTGCTTTTTGCGATTATGTAATCCTACTGGATGAATGCTCATAATGATAAGGGAACTCCTAATAATAGCTAACATTTATTGTGCACTCATCACGCACCAGGCACTGGGCTAAATGCTTTGCGTCCTCCTCTGTGGAACCCTCACCACACCTCTGTGTGGTATATTTTATCGTCATTCTCATTTTGTAGATGAGGACTCTGAGCAGAGAGCAGTTCAGCCACTGGCCCTGGATAACATTGAAAAGATTTGAGCCTAAGTGTGCCTGGCACAGGAAGAGATTCTGTGGGAAAGTCACCAGTTGTGGTGTCAGGGCCCTTTGCTGCATGGCCTCTTCTAAGTCTCTGTACCTGATTCCCACAAAGCCTGGATCATCCCTGGCTTGACTTCAGAGACTTCATTCTTATCTCCTAACTGTTGTTTCTAGCCAACGATAAATAACCTGAACATCAACGACTGACTTTTTTCCCAGCACACAGTAGGTGTCTTGCTTCTAGTAGATGTTCAATAAAGGTTGAATGAGGGGAGTGGTTGTAGCTCAGTGGTTGAGTGCCTGCTTCCCATGTATGAGGTCCTGGGTACATTTCCTGGTACCTTCTTAAAAAAAAAAAAGGTTGAATGAAAACATAGATAACCCAATAAATGTCCCATTTGAAAACCATGCTGTGGATTGATTACCACTGTGGATTGAAAATCATGGGATGGATTGAAAAAGGTGAGGAAACAGAAAGCCTTGTGAACCTTGAAAGAAACTGGTTCTTTCCTGACATAGAACATAGGTTAGCAACTGAGCTGCCACCAGAGCAAAAGAGCAGACAGGCACCACCGATTCTGTCTGATTCTGTCTGTATGACTTCACCATTGGTAAGGCATAGAGAATGACACACTGATGAATTTGCAGTGACTTCTTCTTTTGCAGGCTCTTCCAATACGAGACATCTCATTTTACTTCACTTATCTGATTAACAAAGGGAGAACAACCAATTAAAAGTCAGTCCCTGAGGTGGCTGAGACTCCGTGTGCCTAAGTGGATAAACAACATAATTGGAATCACCTACCCTGATGAAAGCCCTTAGTCAGGGCTGGCTTTGAACAAGCGGTTCTTCTAGTTTTGCAAGAGTTTGCTGGTGTTATTTCAAGGGAAGATGAGGAGGAAATGTGTTTAAAATGAAAGGAGAAAGGCTTTGGTTAGCCACACAGATGGGGAGGACTGATACATATTGGAAGTAGCTACTGAAGGAAGTTGGAAAGAGTGTTCTTCATCTACCTAAAATGTAATCTTGCCTCCAAGCAAGGAACCTGGGGAGTTGTCAAGGGCCCTTCCAACCTGGAAATTCCAGTGTCCTAAAAGGGATGGTTTTCCCCATGATTTACACTGAACAATGTGTCAGAACAGGGAGGTTCTGAGGAGGGCGGACTACTCTGGAGAACAGTCAGTGTTGGTTCCCAGGATTACCTCTGCTTTTGTGGCAATTTGACCTCAGAGCCTCTGCCCACTGGTTGCACACCGATATGCTCACCTGATTCATGGAAGCTGGCCCACCTGCGACTATGCCTTGAGTATAAAAAAAAAAAAAAAAAAAAAAAAAAAAACAAATAATTAAAAAAAAAAACACAAAAAAAACTCTCTTTTTTTTAAAAAAAAAAAAAAAAAAAAAAAAAAAAAGACTCAGCATGATATAAATCAAGGCTAAAGACGCCTGCTTTTGTAACAGCGGAACAATCAGCACAATCACAATTTGTTATATTTATCAGATATTGGGGCTCCTTGTGGCTTAGTTTCAGGAACATATTGCCCTGGTGGGAGGTGTCAGGACTTAAAATGGGTGGCTCTCAACCCAAATCAACCAACCAATGAAACACAACTGAAATAGATATCCTATTAATGGGATTAAAAAGTAGAAGGAGGAAGAGGAGAAGGAGAAGAGGAAGAACACAAGGGCAAAGAGGCAGTTGCTTTCTTTTTCACACATCACTACACATTATACATGTTCAAATATATATGGTAATTAGAAGAGTATAATCCGGCAGCCCCATTCCTAGGTATTTACCATTGTGAAATGAAGACCTACAGTCACACAAAACCCAAATGTTCACGGCAGCTTTATTCATGATTGTCCCAAACAGGAAACAACCCAATGTCCCTCAGTTGGGGAAAGAATAAACAAACTGTGTCCCATCCATACAATGGAATGCTATTTAGCAATAACAAGGAATGAGTACTGTACTGGTACAAGCACCAATTTGGATGGATTTTAAGGACATTATGCTGAGTGAAAGAAGCCAGACTCCAAAGACTACAGAGCTCTATGATTCCATTTATATGACATTCTGGAAAAGGCAAGACAATAGGGACAGAGAACAGATCAGTGGTTGCCAGAGTTATAGAAGGGGACAGGATTTGATCACAAAAGGGGAGCATGAGGGAATTTGGGGAGAAAGATGGAACTGTTCTCTTTCTTGATTGTGGTGGTGGTTGCATGTCTACACATTTATCAAAACTGAAAACTGTATGCCAAAAAAGAGTGAATTTTACTGTATGTGAACTATAAAATAAAATAAACCAGTGTTACGCTAGTTACAGGTATCCACAAGTCAGTGGAACATCATAGAGAGCTAGAAATGGAATTAAGTATAGATGGATAATTAGTTTGCTAAAGGTGATTTCAAATCAGTGGGGAAAGATGCATTATTTAATAAATAGTGGTGGGAAAACTGATTCTTATCATTAAAGAAAAATACTTACCTCATACCATAAGTCAAAATAAATTCCAGGGGAACCAGCTGTGGCTCAAGCAATTGAGCTCCCATTTAAATGCCATATGGAGGACCCGGGTTCGATCCCTGGGATCTCCTGGTAAAAAAAAAAAAAAAGAAAAAAGAAAAAGGCACCCCAGACCTGCGCAAAGAGGGGTGGAAAGGAGCAGGCCCTGGTGCTGCAGAGAGAGGTGCACCAAAAAGGCGATGACGCAACCAGATAGAAAAATAAATAAATAAATTCCAGAAGGATTAAAGATTTTAAAATGGAACAAAAATGAGAATATTGAGGAAAATACAGATTTTGTAATAGTCTTGGAGTAGGAAAGGACTTTTGAAGCATGATATAAAAATCAGAAACCATAAAGAAAAAGATGAATTGACTTATATAATACATTTAAAAAACTCAGGAAAACAAAGAATAACCATTAGCAAGTCAACAGACAAACGACAAGCTGGAAGAAATATCTATAACACATATGATAGGCAAAAATATCTGTAGATGCTGGGGTGTGCCTCCCAGATCCTGCGTTCAGTATTGGGGCATTAATCCCTCAGAAGTCCAGTGTTTTGGTGGCTGGCAGCTCACAGCTGAGTTTCTCTTCCTGGTACTGTCCACAGCTGAAGGGAGCCACTTTGCTTGAGGCCATCCCCGCTCCCTGGAAGTAACCTTCTTCCAATGACTGGTCAATAAAGGAGTGAAAAGGCCTAGCCTCCTTGCCTTAGCCATGTAACCATGATGGTCATCCCAACTCCATCCACAGGGTCAGTGGAGGCCTTTGTTGCAGTTCAACCCCTCCTTCTGCTTCTTTCACTCCCCTTAGGTGCTGATCTCAAGGGCACTCCCCAATAAGCTCCTGCATAAGGATCTCTCTCAGCATCTGTTTCTGGGGAATGCAACCTAAGATGATATCCTTAATATGTAAGGAATCTTTACAAATCAATAAGAAAATTAGAAAAATGGGCAAAAGACCTGATCAGCCAATTCTTATATGCCCCGTAATTAAAATTACTTGTACTTTTTGTCACAGCAAGTTCACTTCTAGAAATTTATCATAGAGAAATAACCTCACAAGTATGTAAAGTTATATGTTCAAGGCTGTCCACTAGAGCATTGTGCATAACACAGACACTGGAAGCAATCTTAATGTCCATCAATTGGTTAAAGACCATACAATGAAGTTATTAAAAACAGTGATTTATTTATTTATAAACATGAGGCAATGTTCAACATTCAAATAAATTCCTTAAAGGACATTCTGTAAAACAGATTGCACAATATATAACACATCTAAAATAGAACAACAGTCTGGTAAGTTATAAAACAAAATTTTAGTAGTCAGTTATGACGGATGGTTATTTTATACCTTATACTTTGCTGTATTTTCTGATTTAAAAAAATGAGTAAATATTATAAAACCAGAAGAAAAACAATTGTTATTTCTAAAAGGATGCTATTGGATAAGCCTTTAGTATGAAACTTAAGCCCACTGATGGAAATTCAAGCATATTTTCATTTTCCCATTTCCAGTAGTTCCAATGAAAGAAAAACAATTAACCTCAAAATTAACCTTAATAGGAAGGTATAATTTATGAATTGATGCATGGGTTTGTTGTATGTTAGTCCACAAAAGCCACATACTACCTTTACTGGACATGGACTGTTTCTGTGTTTTTATCTCCTGAGCAGTATCTAATCTCCCTTCTTCAGGTAAAGGTGCCTGGTTTGCCTTTGGGAAACCATCTCTCCTTCTCCTGGGGTCATGGAGAATTGTGCTCTGGGGAGCACTGACCATCCACACCCCCAGCTCCCTGGCCACAAGGGCATTCAGGAGGGGCACCTGTCCCAAGTGAGAACAGTAAATGTCACCTGAGGACTTTTGCTGCAACTCTTGGGAAAGCAGTGCCCCCTTTCAACTGGGATTGCTAAGGAGTCAAAGATTAGCCTGGAGAAATGCTGGTGAGAATGAAATCTGCACAGGCCAAGCAGGGCAGAGAAGTGGAGAGAGGCATGTTCCTGAAAACAGTGCTGGAGCCCTTTGATCCGGCTATCCCTGAAGCCAGTTAGATTCCTGGACTCTTCAGTTATGTAGCCAATAAAGCCTCTAGTTTTGCTTCAGCCTGTTTGGGTTGGGTACCCTTTTCCTCTCAAAGGATGTGGGTATTATAAGCAGTCTAATATATCTCCATGAAAGGCAAAATCTTCTTTGTGTGTTTAATCTTTAATGCATTCATTTAAAATTTATTGAGCACTGAGGACCTATGTGCCAGCAACTAGGCTAAATCTAAAATACAGGGACGAAAGACAGGATCTCTGCCCTTCACACAATGAGTACATTTGGTGGGAACTCAATCCCAGAGAGTGGCCCCTAGGGGTGCCAGAGTCCCTTCTCAGGCACCTTCCCGCTGCCTGTAAGGAAAGGTGGGCCATCCCTTTTACTCTCTGCAGACACTCTCTCTTGCTGGAGAGGTAGCATCTTTCTTCTCCTTGGCTTCTCTGACATTCTCTTTGGACTCTTCCGTTTGTCTAAGTCAAAACGGTTGCAGCTGCTACCACCTGGGAGGACTGGGGTGAGCATTCTGGACCAGCTCTGCTTCTGGTAGTGACACAAATGCCCTTTTGACCTAACTTCCCACTTCCTGTGCTCTCTTCTTGTTGCTTCGACTTTCTTCCCCAATAGACACTGTGAGATCCAGGACTCAGGAGTGGACTTGTGGAAAAAAGGGAAGAAAAAGAAAACCATCACATACCCAAGTCAAAGGCATTCTCATTCTGCCTGGGCTCAGCCTGGACCCATGGGCTCCAGAATGGGGCTTGGGACCCACATCTCAGAGTCATAGTCTTTCCTGACAGACATTGTTCTCTGAGCAAATGTTTCACTCAAGGACCTCAGGGAGAAGGGTTGTTGGCCAGAGGACAACATCTGGACTTTCCTGGGCTCCCTGACCAAATGCTACCTTCATCTCACTGCCACTCTCAACCCACAGATGTATATGAGACCTCCCAGGGAAAGTTGAATAGAAAGAGAAGAGTTGTGGGTGTAAGCTTTCCTAATGAGTCTAGCTCAGCCAGATGGCTCTCTCAGAAGTGTCTTAGAGAATTTTTGAGGTTGTAGATCATACCACCAGGAGGGGGAAATAAGCATCATCAGCAGATTCCACTAGAATAAGGGCAACTCATGAGGTCATGTCTGGTGATTATACGATTGTCTTAATCCTTTATTAATGTATTCAAGCTTGAGAACACGGGTATTATCATTAAATACTGTACATATTCAAAACCAAGCCCACACACTACCTGGGGAAACCACGTGAACAAGGAGTTAGCCCCAGACCATGCTTTGAGATGGAGTGGCCTCATTTTGGGATAAATGATAAACTGTTGACTTTTGGGAGCTACCTGTTGAATTTTTTTTCTTTTCTCTCAATCCTGGAGAATCACAGAATTCAGCAACCTCTTAATTTAGTGGTTCTTTTTTTTTTTTTTTTTTTTTGATAAGCACACCAGAATCACCTGGGCAGCTTTGGCAAAATCTCTTGTCGAGGCCCCACTGCAGAAGATTCTGATTCACTAGGTCTGTGGTGGGACCCTAGTATCTGAATAACCAATTCCTAAGTTAGCAGAGGGGGAACTGAGACCCAGAGAAGGAAAGAAATCTAAGGTGATGATGACTGTCACTTGCCAGGACCAGCACCTAGGTTTCCTGACACTGACCCAGTGTGCTTTGTACTATACAAGTAGAAGTGCAAAAAAAGAATTATTCTTACCCAAACTGCCTTAGTGTCTTCATTTACCCAGTGCCCGCTTTGGAGAAGGGAGTGCGGCTCCAGGTTATGCTTGGGAAGCTGGTTCAGAGATTTGTAGCACTGCAGAGCAGACAAACCTGCCTCATGGGTAACAGCTGCCAGGCATAGCTGCCCTTATTTTCAAAGTCAAGGCCACTTGCCCCATGTATTTCACTGTCTTAGACAAGATAGGGAAATGTGTGACACATGTCTCCCCCTCTTTCCTGGACACATACTCTTAATGCCTTGTGGTTTGTGGTTGTGGCTGTTTGCTTAGAAAACCTGGCTCTCAAAGTCATGGTCAGCCCAAAGCCTTTGTTGAAAAAGAACTCACCATTTATGCAAGAGCTGTCCAGAGGGGCTTCTCTGCTGCTGTCCACTCCTAGTTGTTTCTACCAAAGCCACCAAGATGGAAAGTGGGCATTTCCAATTGCATGCAGGAGCCACATCCCAGAACATCAGTCTAGAAATAAGTATTTGTTGAGAGATGGTTTGTAGCCAGCATTGTGCTTACGTTTAACTCTTGCTGTCATTGGAAGGCATTCTAGGGTGTTGGGGAAAAGGAATATAAGCTGCCTCAGAGCTCCCTTTTGGAAAAAGAAGTGTCCCTTATTCACAGAACACCTAAAAGAATGCTAAAATGCAGTAACTCTGGAGGAAAACATCCTTTGGATACTCTGGTAAAACTTGTGCTCAAATTCTCTGCAGTGGGCCTGTTTGTGTAAGCTAAGCGACCCATCATTAGCAACCACCTCCAAAATGCCACCTTATTTAGCAGCAATCTGGCAGCTGAGAGTCTGAGACACTTGGACTTGTCACCCATTACAACCACCTGTGTTTTATAGTTGAGGAAATCTAGGGACTGAGCAATTAAACCCCGCCAAGGTCACTCACATGGAGTTCAGAGTACAACCACAGCAGAAGAGAAACTTCCTGAGTTTCTAGAATCAAAGGACCCTATAGCTGGAAGGGATTTCAAGAGGTCACTTGGTTCACTTGCTTCTCTGCAGGTGAACAATGAAACCATCCTGAGACTAATGATTGTCTAGGGGCAAAGGCTTCCCAATGCCTCCAACTCTTGCTTCAAGTTTGCACCTCCCCACAACTCTTCCTGAAGTCTAACCTAACTCTGTCTTGCTGTTACCCTTTCTCCCTCCCAACCACTATTGAATGGAGAATAGCTTTCATCTTTTGTGAAGCCTGATTCTTGTTCAATTTAAGTTACAGCAGGGGAAAGCAAACTATTCTGTGTTTGTGGCCCTTTATGCCCTGCCTGAATGTCAGATGATTGTACTTCCTTGATCCATCCTCTCCAGGGATTGTTTTCCCCAGAGAAGAGAAGGCTGAGAGACAAATCAGTGGAATGTGAAAACAGAAGACACGGAACTACGGCTGCGTCCATAACCATAGTAAGCTGCAGGGTAAAGAGTTTGAGGGTCGGCCATTGGAAGGGATTTTTCACTATCAGAGGGAGGCTGTCCCAGGAGGATTGACAGATAGGAGGGGGGCTCAGCACAGGATTGGATTCTGGGTGCTTCCCTCTGGGAGTAGAATGATGGAAAAAGTTTCCTTGGACTCTTTCCAACTTTACAGTGGCTCTTCTCCTGGTCTGAAAAAAAGCACCAGTTCTAAGCATTTCAAATGATCTGTGTGTGTAAGGAAACGAATGAGCAAGCTGCAACTCAATGAGATTCTCTTTGAATTTGGCTCTCACCCTGCATTAAGCCAGCATAGACAAGCCTAAAACGAGCTGGTTCTTACATGGCTCCCCAGGCAAAATTTTGAATACGAACAACGGACATTTTCGTATTGATATTTTCCCACCCTATTACTGCCGCCTTCAATTAGAGCATGCAGTGGGAGGAGATGCAGAGTTCTATATAATTCCCATGTACAGGATTTTATTTTGTTATGTCTCCTGTGGGGGTAAACGTTCTGCTAGTATTTGCATCAATTACTCTTGAATCACTATTTAACACAAAATGCTTCAATTCGAAGAAGAATTTCTCTTCAGCCAATTCTCCCTAAAAGTAAGATAAAATATTTCAAGCCCTATGCAGAAAAACTTTAAAGAAAAAAAAAGACAAAATTACAGCTTTCTCCCTACATCAATGCTTTTCAAAATACTTTTCGCCAGTGTCTTCCAACCTACCAACAAGCATGTCCATCATATACTGAGCCCAGCTTTATGCCAGGCAGGGTGGGATTTGCCCCCAAGTATAAGCTTTAGTCTCTGTCCTTAAAGAGTATCCAGGCCAATGAGGATACAAGGCTAACTCACAGGAAATGACCAGAAGCTAATGCAAGAAAATACACATTTAAGTGCCAAGTGGTATGGAGCAGACCTTAAACATGGCAGGAATTCTGAAATTCGTTGATTAGAGCGGTCAGGAGGGGTGCAACTTGAACTGACTTTCAGTAAAGGCCAGGTTTTGGAGAGGCAAAGTTAAAAAGCAAAAGCAGAAACAAACAAACTCAAACCAAACCAAAGGTAGGAAGAGGATTAGGAAAATTAAACTAATATTTTTAAAAAACTTATTATAGATCATTTTAATTATAAAAACAGGTGAAGAAGCTCTATGTGCTTATCATTCGACTCCCAGCCAATTTTGCTTCATCCATACCCTCAGCCACTTTACCCTACCTCCAGGGTTATGTTGAAGCAAATCCCAGGCACCCTATCCTCCCATCTGTAGATATTTCAGTATTTTACTAGCATTCTCATGTAAGCAAGATCCAATTATACAGGTCAGAGCTTGTTTTGAAAAACCGTACAACTGTATGAACCTTGAAGATAACGTGTTGAGTGAAATAGGCCTGACAAAAAAGGAAAGATATTGTATGATCTCACTTATATGAAATAAATAGAACATGCAAATTCATAGAAAGAAGATTACAGGGTTCCAGGAGCAAGGGTTGGGGTGAGGAGTGGGGAGTTAATGCTTAATGGATAGAGGGTTTCAGTTTGGGGTGATGGAAAAATTTTGGTAATGGATTGTAGTGATGGTAGTACAACATTGTGAATATAATTAACACCACCAAATTGTATATTTGAAAGTGGTTAAGTGGGAAATGTTATGTTATATATATGTTACCACAGTAAAAAAAATTTTTTTAAAAAGCACAGAACTGAAAATCTTGGCACAATAAAAAGATTTCCCAAGCCTTAGTCAGTGGCACATTTATTCCCAGGTCTTTTTTGTTCAACAACATCCCAGTACAACAGAAGAATCCCTAATATTTTTGGAAGAAGAGGTTGAAATAAAATGTGTATGTCTAGAAACACATGCTTTTTGCTATAATGCTTGGACCTTAATGGAATGTCAGAATCATATGGACAAACACTTGTCCCTGTACATCTGCTGCAACCTGAGTATTTTTCTTTATTCTATTTTCGAAATAGATCAGAGTGATATTTCAGGAAGACATGCCTTTCATAAACCAGAGTCCAGCAAAAGCGGCCAGTGGAATCTGAAGATGAGAGAACAGGGTGGGGTGGGGGGCAGATGGGGCGCAGAGCCTCTCAAGGCTTGGGACTGGATGTGAAACTGAGTGGGAGGCAAAGAATTAAAGTGGAGCATGTTAATCTTGGAACGACAATGAGTCACACAGAAAATGAGATGCTCTCCCACTGATGCTTTGAATAATACCCCTTGACTGGGAAAAGAAACCAGATGAATATTGCTCTTGATTGCAGTGGCGATATGCTATGGAATACAGCATATGGAAGACTGGGCACTTCTCCCAGCTCTTCTACTTTTCCAGGTTGACCTGGGACAAGCCATTTAGCTTCTCAGGGTCTCTTACTCCTCATCCTTGACACGAGATGAGGCCTGCAATATCCAACAATTCAGTTCTTTGAAATGAATTGTAAAAGGACAGGTAGATAAGAATTTGGAGTGACTTTTGGATGAAGACTGCCAGCAAAAGGAAGCAGCAGTAACAATTGAGGCAACTCAGACCATGCACAACCTATAACTGGGGGGAAGTAAAACAGTGACACTAGCCCAAATTTATTAAGTACTTGTATGTCAGTTACTCTACCAAGCATTTTACATTAGCTCACTTAATTCTCACAACAACCCTATGAGGTAAGTTCTAATACTATCACACTATCAGGAGGAATCTGAGGTATAGAAAGGCTATGTAAAATACCAAAGAAACATTGCTAGTAAATAGGAAAGCCAGGATTTGAATCCAGAGTTATCTAAATTCCAACTCCTTAAGCACCGCACTACGTGGTCTCCTAGTATGTTAGAGTGGATAGGATAACTATTAAAGTCTTGTATCTTATCATTCAGTCAAAATCCAGAAAACTTCGTTAAATATCTGACACAGGAGCCAGCCTGAAACGGCTTCCCACTGGCCAAATCTGGGACAAATTCAGCACCAAAATAAAGTACAGTAATGAATTATAAAGCACTTTAAAAATAGAATTCATGAGTCCTTACTGATATAAAAAGATTAATATGTAAATGGTCTAGAAGGGAGGACTCCTGCTTATGCTAGAATACCGGGCGTCAACTGGTAAATGTGGAGGGATGGCTGGAGCTGGAAAATCATCATTTGGCAATCATCATAGTAAAGATGGGGCCAGGTAGGAATCATCAATGGATGCTAAATCTACAGTAGAAACATTGATGAGCAAAATATTTGCATGGTCTGGAAATATCTCCCCAGAGACTGCTTATTTGTGTTACGGGAAAGAAAAAAATTAATTATACAATGGATAAATTGGGCAACACCTTGACCAGAAGATCAAAATTTATATTGTCTCTAGTGTCTTCCACAGTTCCCAGCCCCTTATAATGTGTGCTCAAGAAATGGTTCTCAAATGAATTTCTTAAATAAAAAAAATGCATGTGATCAATAAGAGACAGATGCACATCATGTGCCTCCAGACATGATGCACTTAGAAGGACACAACATTAATTTTGCAATATTCCAGCCAAGAATATATAATGAAACATCAAACACAAAATGGAAATGTTCCTCTAGAGAAAAAAAGTAAGGGGAAAGACAAAGAAAAACTGGAGATTTTCTGGATTGAAGAAGGTTAAAGGGACAGGACAACTAAATGCAAACTCGCCCCTAGACTGGGTGCGGTATGGGCTGGGGGAGGATGGACAATGCTATAAAAGGCATTATTGGATCAACTGACAAAATTGGAATATGGACAGGACAGTAGCGACATAAATTTATAAAGCTGACAACTGTACTGTGGTTATATAAGAGAATATCCCTCTTGTTAGGAAATGCACACTGAAGTATTTAGGGGTGAAGGAGCATGATGTCTATAACTTACTCTCATGCGATTCAAAAGAGAGAAGTCAGAGGGAGTGCAAATGCTAAAGCAAATGGGGGTAAAATGCTAACAATAGGCGAATCTTGATAAAGTGTGTACAGGTGTTCTTTGGAACTTTTGCTAAATTTGAAAATATGTCCAAATCGGAAGTTAAAAGAAATTCAAACTAATATCACATTAGCAAGAGTGGTGGTCAGAGTCTGAATTCTTGAACTGTGTAGGGAAAAAAAAGGAGTGATGGGCATTGAGCCACTAGAGTAATCATCATTAATAGAATAAGCTTGGGGGGCAGATGTGGCTCAACTGGTTGGGCGTCCGTCTCCCATATGGAGGGACCTGGGTTCGATCCCCGGGACCTCCTGGTAAAAAAAAAAAAAAAAATAGTATAAGCTTAAGGCTCAGCTGGCGCCCTGCCGTTTAGGAGTTCACCAACTAGCATGCTGGGTTATATGGGTCTCACAAACAACAGACCCACAAGGGAGCAATCGATAGGGTAAGTCATTTCCATGTGACCACTTGATGTGGAATTCCACTGCAGGAAACACCAGGAAAACCAGTGTCTCTCTATGTGCAAGGAGAAGATTTCAAAGCATGGGCTGATCACCTATTTAGTTCAATACAAGGGTATCCAGCAGAGGAATTAGTCTGCTGCTCAAGTTCATCTTCATTTTGCTGCCCCTTGAAATATATTAGTACAAGAAGGTTCTGTGGCTGTTGGGAAAGGCTGTAGACACCATCTAAGGCATACTGCAGGTGACCTTGTCTATCCAAACTTATTTCTCATGACTCCTCAACACAGGCCAAACCCTTGGTTTGGGCATGAGGAGCAAACTGCTAGCACTGACAAGGACGTGATAGATGCTGGGGTTTGGGGAAACTATGGAATGAGTAACAAATTAATGTGCAACTTTTGATAATGGGCTGCTTCTTACTGTCACAGACTTGAGTCACCTACTATATGCTAGGCCCTAAGAATACAGAAAAATGAATGATCCCTGCCCTCAGGAAGCTTTGGGAAGGGAGTGAGAGAGAGACACAAAAAGGATAGTTCACAGGGGGCAGATGCAAAGTGCCAAATGAGTTGTTCTTGTCCTTGTCACTGTGTGCTGGAGCTTAGGAACTAGGTTAGTCAGGAAAAGCTATCATAGGCACATAGCACCAAGACAAGTAGGTGGAGTGGGCTTCCATCCATCCATCCATCCATCCATCCATCCATCCATCCATCCAATCAATCATTTATTCAGTTTTTGCAACTGCAAGGTATTGTGCTAGGACAGTGAGACCAAAAAATGCAGCAGGGAAACAGGACACACTTGGGAATGAATTATTAATAATAATGGGCAAAATTTAACAGGCCCTTTATTAATTTCCTGTGGCTGCTGTAAGAAATCACCACAAACTTGGTGGCTTAAAATCACAGGATTTATTCTCTTTGCATAGGCCAGAAGTCTGATTTATTCTCTTTGCATAGGCCAGAAGTCTGAAATCAAGGTGTCAGCAGGGCTGAGCTCCCTCCAGAGGCTCTAGGGAAGATTCCATTCCCAGCCTCTTCCAACTTCTGGTGGCTGCCAACCTTCCTTAGCTTGTGGCTGCATCGCTCCACTCTCTGACTCTGTCTTCACATGGTCTCCTCTTCTGTCTGTCTAATCTTTCCTGTGTGTCTCTTATTTTG
>JAKSZT010053780.1:367813-378330 GCA_026826555.1 Tolypeutes matacus
TGTCTGTCTAATCTTTCCTGTGTGTCTCTTATTTTGGGATACTTGTCCCTGAATTTAGGGCCCACACAGATAATCCAGGGCAAGCTCTTCTTCTCAAGATTTTAAACTTAATTATATCTACAGGGACCCTTTTTCCACATAAAGTAATAGTCATGATTCCAGGAATTCAGCTGTGGACACATTTTTTTTTTTTTTTTTTTTGGCGGGGGGGACATCCTTCAACCCACTACAGGCTTTTTCCAGGTGCAGGCATTGTCCAAAGCATCACTTATGTATTAGCTATAATAAAATCCACAGCTACCCAGTAAGAAAGACATTATTTTGGTCCCCATTGAGAAAATGGAGGCATGGAGTCATTAAGTCACTTAGAACCATTACTCAGGATAATTTGGTTTGAGTGGAGAGCCTGTGTTGAGCAGCCATGGGGGATAAGTTTGGATAGACAAGGTCTTGTGCAGTATGCCTTAAATGGATAAAATGTTGTGCCTTAGTCTTTGGGTAATGGGCAGCCACTGAAAGTTTTTATTTGTTTTTTTGTTTTTGTTTTTGAGCAAGAGCAACATGGGTCCCTTGATGTTATGGGAATATTGACCAGAAAACAGAGTATAAAATATATTGGAGGAGAGGAGAATGGGTGCCCTATTAATAAATGCTCACACAATTGCTTTGAGAGATGATATAGATCTAGACTGGAGGGCCGGCCACAGAGACAGAAGAGAAAACTGAGTAGTTCCTCAGTTTCTTTTCCTCATAATATGTGGAGCCAGACTCTGGGCAACTGAGGGATAAGACAATCTCCATTGACCCCAGTTAAGCAGATATACTGGTTTTTCCATTAAAGGATTGCACTTACAGTTGGAGGCACCTGGGTGAGCAATTCCTAGAAATGCAACACCCTGTCATTTTGATTGTGCTCACTTATAAGACAGTGGAGCCCGGGGGAGTGAGTGATGTTTCTCTTGAGGTCAGCAGATGGTCAGCTCTGACCTTATGATGTAATAAGGCTTGAAGCCAAGATAAAGCATAAATAACGTCAATGATAAGGGCTCATGGGAATGGTCTGTGGCTGCAGCTACCAAGGAGTTAGATCTCTCCCCTCTTCCTTCAGAATCAGCAGACAGGCAGAGGGAACATCTCTCTTCCCACTTCCCACCTACTCCTCTTGGTGACTATTGCTATTGTGGCTCCTGGTACAACCTGAATATCAAACACCTTATTTGTCTTCAGGCTTTTAGGCTTTCTGTGGGAAGGGCACTCCTGTTGGATAAGGAAAGATTCAAGTGCAAAAAAATCCCCAAAGCTACTCCTCAGTCTGATTTATTACTTAGGCTTCAGGGGCCATTAATACTGGTTAGAATCACTAAATGTTTCCAAAAGCTGTAAGGTAATTCTTTCTCTATGATTCACTGAAAGCAAAACTGAAATGCTTAGTCACACCTGGAGTTGGATTAATTTTGTGTGTGTGTGTATGTGTGTGTGTGTCTCCCTCTCCCCTTTCCTTGGTGAAGAGGACCCCTGCAACCTCCCTCGATCTGAGCCACTGCAGTCTGCAGACTCCTATTTGATCTGTAGGTGGAGGGAAGTAGAATTGGATTAATTTTTCCTTTTTTTTTTTTTTTTTTCTTTTTCTTTAAGGAAATACTGGGGATTGAAGCCAGGCCCTTGTACATGGGAAGCAGGCGCTCAACCACTTAAGCTACATCCACTCCCGTGGATTAATTAAAGGTGTGCCTTCCTACCAGGATAAGACATTAGATCTCATTAAGAATGTTAATATGAAAGTGGTATTTGTTCACTACAAAATAAAATTCAAATATGACAGATGAATATAAAATAGAAAGGAAACTAAATGAATTTTTAAGTTTTGAGGATACCCTTTTAAATGGGAATATCTTAACTCCATGTAGTAATATCCTCCCCCTGGGGTTAAAAAGGAACAAGATTTCTTTTTTTTTTTTTTTTTTTTTTTTTTTTTAGGAACAAGATTTCTAATACCTTGTTACTCAAAGTGTGGTCTGGGGATCACCAATGTTGGCATCACCTGGGAGCTTGTTGGAAATGCAGAACCTCAGGCCCACTGGAGACCTTCTGAATCAGAAATTACATTTTAACAAGATGGTGGTTCGTTAAAGTATGAGAAGCTCTGGATTACCAGATGAGGGTGTTAGTATTTTCACTAATGTTAGCTCTTTGGAAAGCACCGAGGTTATTGAAAGAAACTGAAAGTCAGAAATGGATAAAAATAGTAGGCAGAAAAATTAACTAATTCAGCCTGCAGGATTATGTGTGACTAGAACCTAATTTTGGAATGTATCACTAGAGAATCAGAGCTTGGAGTGACTGACCTGTTAAAGAGGTGTCACTCACAAATAGGCCATCTCCCCTCAGTCTTGATAGTAATTACTAATTAATAGGAAAATCATAGAACCAGAACATCTAAGAACTAAGAGGAACTATAGAATTTGTAGTAGTTAGAGCATGTGGAGTCTTAAGCCTCAGACTGGGTTTGTTCTCCTCAAATTGGGGTATAAAATGGAAAATAAACATGTAGCTGGTGCAATGAGTGACTCACATGCACAAGCTGTGGAAACTTGGTGTCTCGGTCCACAACCTTTAGAATCTGTCCTGTAAACTTCATAGGGCCATTGTGAAACCCAAACAGAATAAGGGTGTGGAAGTACTTTGAAAATTGTATGAGAACCTAGAATATGACCATGGTAGATTTCAAGGGTTGGGACCAGTTTCATCTAAATAATCGCATCTTGTGTGAGGTCACATCAAAACTGAAGGGTGGGGAAGTGGATGTGGCTCAAGCAACTGGGCTCCCGTCTACTGTAAAGGAGGTCTAGGGTTCGATTCCCGGGGCCTCCTGGTGAAGGCAAGCTGGCCTGCACTGAAAGCTGACCCACACGGAGAGCTGTTCCGGGCAGGAGTGCTGGCCCGAGCAGAGTGCTGGCCTGCATGGAGAGCTGGTGCAGCAAGATGATGCAACAAAAAGAGACACAGAGGAGAGACAATAAGAGACACAACAGACCAGGGAGCTGAGGTGGCACAAGAGATTGAGTGCCTCTCTCCCACTCTGGAAGGTCCCAGGATCGGTTCCCAGTGCTGCTTAAAGAGAAGACAAGGAGACACAGAACACACAGCAAACGGACACAGAGAGCAGTCAATGGGGTGTGGGGGGGTGGGAGGGGTGGAGAGGGGAGGAGGATAAATAAATAAATAAATAAATCTTTAATTAAAAAAAACAAAACTGAAGGGTGGGGGAGTGGATATGGATCAAGCGGTTGAGCGCCAACTTTCCGCATACAAGGTCTTGGGTTCAATCCCCGGACCTGGTACCGCAAAATAAAACAAAACTGAAGGGTGTTAGACTGCTTGAAGTGAGGAAAAAGGTGAGCCAATTAATAAGAATGTGTCATGGTTTTTCCTATACTGTTCAGGGGAAACGACCCTCTGATTCTCATGTTGCAGTGTGAATAGGGCCCTGTGGGTGCTCAGTAAGAATCTGTCGAATGAATGCATGAATTGGTAAGCTTGAGTAAGCTAATTTATCAAATGTTCACTCTTCAAATATTTACTAGCACCCATCATGTACCAGGCTGGCTGGAGATACCATGGTGAGCAAAAGCACATGCTATCTTACCTTCATAGAGCTTATGATCCAATTTTACAGAAAAGCCTAAAATTATATCTTTGCTAAGTGTTGCAAAAGAGCAGGAGAAGGAGGTGACCTCATCAGAGCCATCAGGAAAGACCTCCCTGAGGAAGGGACCCTTGAGCTGGAGCATGAGCAAGAATTAGCATGGGCAAGAGGGGAGGAAGAGTGTGCCAGGCAGAGGGAACAGTGTGTGCACAGGCCTTTTGGCAGGAGGGAGCATGAGAATTCCTGGGAGTCAGAGAGGCCAGTCTGAGTAGGTGGAGCTGCAAGCTTGGAGGCCAGCCAAGGCCCGACCATCTTGGGCCTTGTGTGCTGGAGTTGGCTTTCTCTCCTCAGAGCAATAATAAGCCGTTGAAGGATTTCAGCTCTGGTGGTGGTGGTGGTGGTGGAGGAGGAGGAGGATGTGATTTTGCAATGACCAGGTCTGGGTTTTGAAAAGAGTGCCTGCGTAGCAAAATGGAGTATAACTCAGGGGGCAAGAAGGTAGAGTGGATGTGGGAAGAAAGACTTTTACAACAGCCTAGAAGGGAAGCCTGGTCTTGCTGCCCTCAGCAGAAGAGCCACCTGCCATGGCCTACGTCTATCTGCCCCACAGCCTTCCTTCAGAGAGACCCTGCCCACCAACGTGCAACAGGCTCACCCCTCCAGGAAGACCCCTGAGGAAAGTGAACAAACTGGCCATCTGACTGGCAAATCAGTTCTATTTGAGTCCGTGTGAATCAGTTTCCCTGGGGCGAAATAGTAAAAATGCAGTTTGTGAACCTGCAAGTCAAGTACTTGGTCTGGATTCATGGTGATCCCCAAGTACAAATAGCCTGAAAGGTTCTATCTGCTCTATCTGAGTGGACCAGCCAGGCAGCTCCATTTCCTTTGCCTATCTCTTAACTCCAGTGAAGACCCATTTAGTACAATTCCTCACTGAAAACATGAGGGAAGTGAGTCCCAGAGAGGTTTAATAACTTGTCTGATGTCACACAGAAAGTTTGGGCCCAGTTCCCTGAACTTTCCATCATCCTAAAACTCATTAGGTGTGTAACCCCTTAGAAATGCTCTACTGGTCAGCACCATCTTTACCTACAAATAATGGACAGAGTCATAGAAACATGCTTTTAAATTAAAATTTATCTCTTTAAAACCTCTGTACTTGGTAATTGAATTATAATCTGTAGCCCCTAGAAGGCTAAGGAAAGAATGGGCATTCAGTCTAAACCTTAAAACTGACTATCTGAGCCTTCAACACTTTCTCATATTATGTAACGCTTTGTGCAAATTCACAAATGCTTTTAATGAGCATTCCTCTACAGGTGTCAAGGCCTTTATTTCTAGATTTAATTTCTAAGCATGACTTGAGAACTTGGGTCCAGTTTTCATTCTCCAATAAAAATGAGTTTCTCTTTGCTGCTCGCCCTCACCTGTCATTCTTCAGCTTAATCAACAAATACAAAAAGCTCAGCAATTGTCTCAGGCCTCTCTCTGTGGTTTCTACTCCCCAGCTGTTCCTGTTTCCCCTTTGCTTTCACGTGGAGTTTCCTGTTCTGACCATTTCTTTTATATAGTTTCCCTTTTACCTCTGAGCCTTTTGTGCTGTTTCTGTATTGCATTGTTGCTTGTTTATTCTTTTTTCTACTGCCTGTTCCCTCAGGGAGCAGTTAAAAGAAAATCAGACCTTGGCACTCGTATTGTTTCTAGAGATTTCCGTTTATATTTGTAATAATTACTCAAAGGCTTTCCTCCCCAATCTGATTTTTTCCCCCATTTTTGCTTAAAGATTGAACATTAAAAGTGATTTGGTGTCAACCAAAGCCAAATTTAACTGTAATCTGGTTTTCACATGGTTTTGTTATTGTCTTTCCAAGGTACAGTTTCACATTCTCATGATTTTTGATAACCAAGATTCAGAGGTGTGTCTATGTTTGGCAGTTTTTGCCAGAATCCTTTTAGATCTGCATTTTGGGTTGATAATATGCAGGCTAGCTGTGTATACTCCTTGAGCTCCAGGATGGAGGAGACATGCATGGAAAGCAAGGAGAGGTCCAGAAGTCTTTGAGATTTCAAGGGTTTGACTTTTATTCAAATTGGCAGTCTCTTTCCAAAAGGAGCATTATTACAGTGTGCTGGGTTTAGTCAATCTGGATACTAAGCAGTTACCAGGAGAGTCCTCCAGATTTAGGAAGAAAAGTCCAAGTCATTTTACTAACCTGTGGCCCCCGCCTCCAGGGGTGTTGGCAAATAACAACCCAATCGCCTTCATTTTAACCCATTTCTGGCTGTCTTCACACTATGCCAGGACAACCAGCTGGAAAGTGAAACACTTGAACCAAGCTACCAAAGTATTTTGCCTATGCAATGCTAGGGGGAAGAAAAGTTTAGTTTGTGTGACTGCAATGTTTTGCTGATATGGAAATGCTTTGACTCTCTCAGGAATTTATGAGTATAACTTCTTCCCCCACCCCTTACCATCATGAGAGAATAAAGCAGAATGTCTGGGAAATGGCTAACCAGATTTAAAAAAAAAAAACAGCTGCCTGCACAAAGTAGGTCCTCACTAAGGGGCCATTGAGTTGAATTGGACCTAGGAGTCTGTTTCTATATGGCTTTAAACATCTCCCAGTTCAGTCTGTTTAATTATTGAATGGTTGGCTACCGTGTTTGTTGAGCATCTCTCTGCCCTTTGGGTCTCCTTACGGGTACTTCAATGGGCATTAAATTCTCATATTTGGAGGGATTTTTTTTTTTAATAAACGGGGCACTGCAGCTCCCAATAAGAGGCAAAACGAGCAAAGCATTAGTCTGGCCTTCCAGCTGCCTCCTGGCCATTTCCATGAGGGTATTTCCATCCACAAGCAGCTCCCCAGTTGCTACATAGGAGAGGCTTATGCAGGACAGTTTGGCAGGAGGTTTGAAGCAGTGTTTACAGATGATTGTAAAAATGTCAATTGTCCACGAACATACCAAAGGAGAGGAGATTATGGAAGTCCTAAAAGCCACCAACCCACTCTTGGCATTGCTACCATCTAGACTTCACCTCAAATTCAGCGCATTAACCAGGGAGCTCAGTAGTTTCTTTCCCCTTAAAACTAGCTCCTTACCCCCACGCCCAAGTTCCTCATCTAACACAATATTTTCCTTGTCAGTCAGGTTAGAAACATTGAAATTATCTTTGTTTAATTCTCCCTTGCTTTCTTCCTTCCAATATCTGATTAGCCTCCAAATCCTAGCAATTCTCTTTATAATGTTCTCGAAATTATATTATTAACTATAGTCCATTAGGGTTCACTCTTTGTGTTGTATAGCTCTATGCTTTTTTTAAAAAAAAAATTATTTTGTTAATATATATACAACAGAAATGTTCCCATTTTAACCACTTTCAAGTATACAATTCAGAGTGTTAATTACATTCACAGTGTTGTACTATCGCCACCACCCATTCCTAAAACTTTTCAAAAACTCCAAACAACTCAGTACCCATTAAGCATTAAGTCCCCATTCCCCACCCACATCCTTGCGTCTGGTAATATGTATTCTAATTTCTGACTTGAAGAATCTGCATATTCCTAGTATGCCATATTAAGTCCAATATTTGTCCTTTTGTGTCTGGCCTATTTCACTCAATATGATACCTTCAAGGTTCATCCATGTTGTCCCCTGTATTAGACCTTCATTCCCTTTTACAGCTGAATAATATTCCATTTTATGTATATACTACGGTTTGCTTATCTATTCATCTCTTGATAGACACTTGCATTCCTTCCACTTTTTGGCAATTATGAATAAAGCTGCTGTGAACACTGGTGTGCAAATAGCTGTCTGAGTCCCTGCTTTCAGTACTTTTCGTTATACCTCCAGAAGGTAGATTGCTGGGTCAAATGGTTAATTCTATACTTAACTTTCTGAGGAACTGCCAAACTGTTTTCCACGGTGGCTGCACCATTTTACATTCTCACCAACAACATGGGAAGGTTCCCATTTCTCCATAGCTTCATCAACACTTGTCATTCCCCCCCTCCCCCGCCTTTTTTTTAATAACAGACATTTTAGTGGGTGTAAAGTGGTATCATTGTAGTTTTGATTTGCATTTCCCTAATGCTAATGATGTTGAGCATCTTTTCATATGCTTATTGGCAATTAGTATATCTTCTTTGGAGAAAGGTCTATTCAAGTCCTTTGCCAATTTTTAATTGGGTTGTTTGTCTTTGTTGTTAAGTCGTAGGAGTTCTCTAAATATTCTGGATAGTAAACCCTTATCAGATATATGGTTTGCAAATATTTTCTCCCATTCTGTAGATTGTCTTTTCATTTTCTTGCTAATGTCTTTTGATGCACAAAGTTTTAAATTTTGATGGAGTCCAATTTATTCTTTCTTCAGTTGCTTGTGCTTTTGGTATAACCTCCATTCTTTTCTATTCCAGCAGAACGGAAATAGAGGACAAGGATCTGGTGCCCCAGGCTGGATGGGGAAATGAAAAACACAGAGCAGCTACAAGTGGGGGAAAAAATATTACAGGAATAATGAAAATACCAAGAAGTGCAAAATAACAGAGCTCCAGACAAGGCTTCTATGCAGATGCTGAGGCAATGGCTGGCACTGCCTTTGTCCTGTAGACATCACGAACAGTTGGAATCTTGCCTCTGTTTAGGGGCTGTGGTGAGGCCTCTGGAGTCCAGACCAGGCCACTCTGATGATCCCAGCTGGGACTCCACTTTAGGTTCTGGAAGTCTTCCCTTCCAGATTAAGCCCCACCCAGACTACAGAGTAGACATATTCAGTCCAAACTAGTGTTAGAACAAATTATCAGGGGTATTTCATCATCATTTTAAAATTGTGTGTTTATATTTTACCCCTACCTGGACAGAAGCTCATTCTTTTGTATTCTTACCGCCCCACCCCCTCCCCATAGCAACCAACCCAGGGTTCTGGTGCTTGCAGTCTATAAATAAAATGTTTGTTAAATCATAAAGCCTTAGAATTTTAGGGTCAGGAGGAATCTTAAGAGTTCCTCTAATACAATCCTTTATTTTATAGTTGAAGATACAGGGCTAGAGATATCAAGCTACTTGCCCAAAGTCACACAGCTGGACAGTGGTGATAAAATTGTACAGAGAAAGCTCTGGGTGTCCCCCCCGGGGGGGGCAGTGGGGGGGGAAATGAAAATAAAAACAAAACAAAACAAAAATCATGCCCACCAAGGCAGCTGATCCAGACAACCAATCAAGCCTCTAGTTCATTACCTTTGGCCTAATACAAAATAAAGTAAATCTTCTCTAAACTCTCCCCTTTAAAACGGACAAACCCTGGTACAATCAGTAGTCAGGCTAATTTCCTTTCCATGTCTATAAAGACCCTTTGCTTTCCCTAGAACCCCCAAGCTACCTCCATTTTGGCTTCCTTTGCTGCAGCAAAACTTGGGTGTCCCGAATAAAATGAGTAGTCTGCATACTAGACTCGGATTTGTCTTTCTCAGTGACAAAGTAAGGACCAGAACCCAGGTTTCTCCTACACGAAGTCGGTACTCTAAGCTGTACTTAGATAATCAGTGACAGAAATACCTGACTTTACACAAGATCTCCTGGGGATGGTGGTGGTGGGTGGAGGAGGTGAGGTGGGGAGGAGATAGGGGTGATTTACTTTACAGAAACATTTGCAGATTCAGTTCACACCCACTGTCAAGACTGCCCGGAAGAAGTAACTCCTTAGCTTGACTGTCAGCATAGTCCCAAGTTTCGCGCAGTGCTTATGAATCTGCGGGCCGTCGGCCTAGTCCCAGGTTATTCTAACAGCACCAGCACCCGAGGGTCCCACGCGCAGGGGCTCCCCCTATCGGCCCCTCCCTGGTTGCCGACTGTCACACAGCGGCCCGCCCCCACGTGGACTCGGCTCCGCGGATCAAAGTCTGCTTGCTGCCAGGTTCCCGCAGGTGTGTGGAGGCCTGCGGGGACCCGCAGCGCGGGAGCTGGGACCCCGCAGTGCCCGTGAGGCCCCCGCCCCTCCCCCATCCCACGCTTGCTGCACGCGGCCCGCGGTCCCCACCCTCCCCTAGACGCCCGCCGCTGCACCCGGCGGGGGCCCCCGGCCCACGCCCGGCTCCTGAAGGGAAAGAGCCCGCCCCCATCGGTTGAAGCCTCGACCCCGCCCCCTCCCGCCCCGCCGTGCCACCATCCAATGGCGAGCGCGGACGGGCGGGGCGAGGCGGCTGTCGTGAGGGGTTCCTGGCCAATGGGGGAGCGTGCCGGGCCTAGTGGGCGGAGCGACGGCGCCTTGTCACGCTCGGGTCCGTGTGAAAACGGGGGTTCCGAGTGCAAAGCAAAGTTTTTTTGTAAACCGTCTGCAAAGGCGGGGGGAGAAGAAGGCGCCCGAGACCGGGCCGAGTGCAGCTGCCGAGGCCGCCGCCTCTAAAGAGGCTTCTCAGGCGTGGGCTCTTCTGTCCGGTAGAGTCACAGTCGAGAAGACCAGCGCGGAGAGGACGCAGATGCTCGGAGCCCTCCGGGCGCGGAGCTGCTCGCCGCCCGCCGCCGCCCGCCTGCTGCTGCTCCTGCTGCGGCTCCTGGTCCCCCGGCTGCGGGAGCCGCGGCTCCCCGCCGCCGCCGCCGCCGCCTCCCCGCTGTGGGTGTGGGGACTGCTGGCGCCGGGCCGGGCCTTGGCGCCGGCTGCCAGGACCGACGCCTGAGGACTGCGCGCCACCGGCCCGCCGAGGACGCCCGCGGTCTCGGGGCTCAGTGGCTTGACCCGGGGCTCGCCCCCGTCCGGCCGCGGGGGCCCCTCAGCAGTTCCCGAGCGGCCCGGCTCGGGCGGGGCGAGCCCCGCGCCGCCCGCCCTCCGCCGTCGCCGGGTCGCCGGCCCTCCGCGCCTCGCCGCCGC
>JAKSZT010053780.1:378730-456608 GCA_026826555.1 Tolypeutes matacus
GCTGACCTTCATGTTCATGGTCCTGGAGGTGGTGGTGAGCCGGGTGACCTCGTCGCTGGCGATGCTGTCCGACTCCTTCCACATGCTGTCGGACGTGCTGGCGCTGGTGGTGGCGCTGGTGGCCGAGCGCTTCGCCCGGCGGACCCACGCCACCCAGAAGAACACGTTCGGCTGGATCCGGGCCGAGGTGATGGGGGCCCTGGTGAACGCCATCTTCCTGACCGGCCTCTGCTTCGCCATCCTGCTGGAGGCCGTCGAGCGCTTCATCGAGCCGCACGAGATGCAGCAGCCGCTGGTGGTGCTCGGGGTCGGCGTGGTGGGACTGCTGGTCAACGTGCTGGGGCTCTGCCTCTTCCACCACCACAGCGGCTTCGGCAAGGACGCCGGCCACGGCCACTCGCACGGGGGGCACGGCCACGGCCTCGCCAAGGGGGGCCGCGGCAAGAACACCCGCACCCGGGGCAGCGACATCGACGTGACGCCGAGCGAGGCCGGGCCTGACCAGGAGGAGACCAACACCCTCGTGTCCAACAGCAGCAACTCCAACGGCATGAAAGTGGACCGGGCAGGTGAGGAGGGCGCGCCGCCGCCGCAGGTGGTTGGGTCTGGGAGCCCGCACCCCAGGCTGGCCCTGGGCGAGCGGCCCGCACGCCCCCTGCTGCCCGAGCGAGGCCGCGCCGCCGCCCGCCCGCTCCACCCGGGTCCCGCACCTGCCTCCGAGGACCGGCGAATGTCACCTGGCTGCTGCCGGCGGGCGAGGGCCGGGGCTGGGCCGCTGCGGGGCGGCGAGGTGGAGCAGTGCTGTCGGGAGGTGTGCGGCGGGCCCGGGTCGCCTTTCCAGGCTGTCTTTTGAAAAGAGTGTCTTCTTCTAGTTTCCACGGGATTCAGAAACGATTCGTAAATTTCCGGGCCCCTCCCTGGGAAACGGAGAAAATCAGTCCCCCGTACGCCCTTAGTTGTTGGGTGCTGGGACTCTTGAGCTGCAAAGTAGGTTCTTATGCCCATTACGCAAGTTTCAAGATACCGCATTCAAAGCATATCTGGCGTTCAATGCCTTCCCAAACTCCACAAGCCTAGTTGAAGGTTTCTTTCATGAACAGCAATGCATGTTGCGGTTAATTGACCCTTAATCTGGCAAATCATCGGCTGCAGACCTGCCTGGGCATGTTTGACGTTTACTTCATTTAGACATTTTCATAATAGTCCTAAAATAAAAGTGATGGTAATCTATTCATCTTATTTTGAACAGAAGCATTTCATCCTATAGTAATGCTCCTGAAGGAAATTTGGAAAATACAGAGATGATGAAAGGAGATAGAAAAAGCAGTCAGTCTGTTCCTCCCTCAAGTGCAATGATCGTTAACCATGTGGTTAACCAATTTTTCCCCCATTTATATTTATGCTACATAGGCAATTTTCTTTTTTGGTAAGATGCAGGATATCTTGTTAAGGTAATGCAGATTGGACAATGAAAAAGATGTAAAACATAAGCCCACGGAGCAGGTTGATCCAAATAATTAAACTTCTCTGGTGTGTATCATTCTTTAAGATCAGTACATTGAGTTTAAGAGCTAATTGAGAAGGTAGTGAATGCAATCTAGTTACATTCTTTCCTGAAGTCTCTAGCCTTTGATTGTTGATAAATTCACATTGTTGATTTGTACAGTTGAAAATCCCTCCCCACAAAAATCCCTCTGTGTTCATGATAAAAATATGAAAGTTAAAATAGATTTTATTCGCAAATGATTGCCCTTAGTGACTACAGCTAGAGCCCAGTGTCAAATCAGGCATTTTGTACTAATAGAATAATCTATAGCTGCATTTAATTTTGGGTAATAGCATTCAATTTTATGTTTTCTTTCTGTATATGCCAAAAAGTCAAGCAGAGCAAGTACAGAAAAGATAGATTTTTTTGAAGGAGGGGTTGAGGGGGAGGTTTGGTGGTAGGGATGGTTATGAGTGGGGAAACAATACCTTCATTAAGCCCTAGCCGTTATGTCCTGGCTTGTTCCCAGAATGTCGATTTATATTAAATTGCCCTGAGCAGATTTTTTAAATTGTACTTTATGAAAAATTCGGCACCTCCTTCACTACTTAAGTGAAATCAAACAAGGAGGAAGTTTTATAGAAATACTTCAAGTGTTTTTGATACAAAATTTATATTTCTTTGTAGATCCAGAAAAATCCAGGAATGATGCCGTGGAAGTACAAGTGAATGGGAATCTTATCAAAGAAGCTGACCATATGGATTTGAAAGATGAGAACGCTGGCCAACTTAACATGCGTGGAGTTTTTCTGCATGTCTTTGGAGATGCTTTGGGTTCAGTGATTGTAGTAGTAAATGCCTTGGTCTTTTACTTTTCTTGGAAAAGTTGTCCTGAAGGGCAGTTCTGTGTGAACCCATGTATCCCTGACCCCTGCAAAACATTTGTAGAAATTATTAATAGTACTCATGCACCAGTTTATGAGGCTGGTCCTTGCTGGGTGCTATATTTAGATCCAACTCTTTGTGTTGTAATGGTTTGTATACTTCTTTACACAACTTATCCATTACTTAAAGAATCTGCTCTTATCCTTCTGCAAACTGTTCCTAAACAAATTGATATCAGAAATTTGATAAAAGAACTTCGAGATGTTGAAGGAGTTGAGGAAGTTCATGAATTGCATGTTTGGCAACTTGCTGGAAGCAGGATCATTGCCACTGCTCACATAAAATGTGAAGACCCAACATCATACATGCAAGTGGCAAAAATCATTAAAGACGTCTTTCATAATCACGGAATTCACGCTACCACCATTCAGCCTGAATTTGCTAGTGTAGGCTCTGAATCAAGTGTAGTCCCGTGTGAGCTTGCCTGCAGAACTCAGTGTGCTTTGAAGCAATGTTGTGGGACACGGCCACAAGCCCAATCTGGAAAGGATGCAGAAAAGGCTCCAACACTTAGCATTTCTTGTTTAGAGCTTAGAGACAATCTAGAGAAGAAATCCAGGAGGACTAAAGTTGAAAGCCTCCCTGCTGTTGTGATAGAGATTAAAAAAATGCCAAACAAACAACCTGAATCATCTTTGTAAGTTTGAAAAGAGATAAAATTTGACTTTTGCTTTAAACTGCAAGAGGAAAAAGACTCCACTGAAATTCTAAGTTTGCCAAGTAGTGTAATTGAAGTCCTTGTTCTGGTCACACAGTTTAATTCTATTTTTGTAAGAACATAATGGGACTGCATAACAGAGTTCTATATTACAACTTTGTGATTATTAGTACAGAGTGCAGCTATGCTGTAACAATTTTGGAAAGCCAGTTTTAACACTATGTTACATTTTTGTTTAAAGTAAGTATAAACCTTATATAACATAATGACATTTGATTTCATTTTTCCCATGGTAAAAATTAAGGGGGATAAATAAATTAAAATTGTTAATGGAATTTCTCTGCTTTTCTCTCCCCCCACTGTTGTACTTTTGTTTATTAGAACTATAATTGTTAGAACTTTAAATCATCAACAAATTTGTTTCCTTTGACATTTAAGGTAATATTTATTTGCCCTTTGAGATCATTACATAGCATAATGGCAGCATATTTTTAAGAGTGACTCATGGATATTAGTAGGGGTTCCTTTTTTTTTTCCTTCATGTGGAATATTTATAATACTAAAGATTAGTTACTATCCTGTGTTCTATGTTGTTGAGTATTAGTCTAATAAACTGAGATAATCAGCAAATTGTCAACTATAGTTTACATATAATAGGGCATATGTAAGAGCAGGGAAGAAAGTTTACCAAACTATTATTTAGACTGTTATCTGTTAACATTCAGAAGCCTTTTCTAAATTTGAGAATTTCAACTCATGTTTTCTTTTACCAAATTTTGTGTAAAACATGTTCACCAGCATTACTTTGGAAGATTGGCATTAGAAACATTGAGCTGAAAGTTTATTCACAAAATATATACAGTAAATATTTTTAAGGCTGCTAAATTTAATCAAATAATTACATGTTAAAAGCAAGCTGTTAAAATGTAATCTTTTAAATTGTGGGTGTTAAAGAAAAAGCTGTTTTCAGAGTTGAAGTCATTTCATGTTGACCAATCTGAATGATTTAAATGGATCTGTGAACTATAACCAGCAATGTTTGTGCTTTACTAAGAGCCACTGAGTTGGGAGAAAAAGGAAATCTGGCTATTGATGCAATTTGGGTATTAAATTCTTAGAAAGCAAGATTAATAATTAAAGCTAGATTCTGTAAGTCATCCTGTCTTGACATTGCTCAGATTTTCCAATAGTGGTTTATTTTTGCAAAGATGCTACATTATCTACACAGGAAATTGTTCTTGACTATTTCATTGTTGTTATGGACTTCAAATCCATACATGAATATTATTTTAGGATATTTAAGTTATATTTTTCTTGATAGAGCAAGTGTTTTGCTTTGTGAAGAAACTAGATTTTTGTCCTCAAAAGGATGAATATTAATATCAGTTATCATGTATAGCTCTATTTTTCTAGAAACGAGGTGTCCTGACTACTTCAGTAACTTTTATAGCTGACTACTTTTGGGATGGCTACCTTTTGGGATTTGAAAATAATTCATTGTTTGATGGATCTTAAAATGAAAGCATTGGAATTTGACAGTTACTTTTTAAAGGGATGATCTTTGTGGTAGATGGTGTTTTTTTTCTCCTACTCTAAGCCTGTTGCTGGCAATGGGCCTATTTAAAAACAGCCAGTTTTTCCAATGAGAATGAAGTCATTTTAGAAACATAGTTTGTAAGTTCACATTTACTATAATGGGCCAAAACCATAACCTGCCAATTTACAATACATCTTGTTCTTTTAATACTGTTTATCTGGTGTTGTGTAATTCAATTCCTAAAGTGGTAGTTACCTTGAATTTTGCAAAAATTAGTTTTTGGTGGGGTTTTTTTTTTCCTTTTTTTTTAAACATAAAAGTGAGGAATTTCATTATGTGTTGAACAAGAGAGAGAAAGCTATGAATTGTACTGTATCATGTACATTCCTGATTTAACACTTTAAACTACAGAACATTTTATTAAAATCTGAAAACAGTTTCTTTATATAAACATTTCAGTAGTGATACAATAGGATAACTAGCAAAATATATTACATTCAAATGGAATTTTCTTTACAAATGCTCTATTTAGGGTCTATTTCTTAAAGAAGAAAGATGGTATAACACCTAAGTATAAGACATGTCCTGAATGAGGATTTTTAAAATGCTAATAAGCATGGGAAAAGAGCTGTGTTTGTTTGTTTTCAAAAGTGCTTTGAAGGTAACAGCCTTTTTTTTTTTTCCATAATTATTTTTAAGTAGCTTGTATGTAACAAAATGATACCATAGGATTCTTTTTTCCAAAGGACTTTGCCATAATAACAAAATCAGTGGGCACTGACTCACCTTTTGAGTTTTAACAGAATTATTTATTTCTTTATGATGCACTTTCTAACCCATTTTTAGCTATATTAGTGTTACCTTAAAAAAACATGCTTTTATAATTTAAATATTGTGGGATTTAAGTGTCTTCCCCACATAGCTTATTCCTTCCTGAAAGAAAATGAGGGAAATACCCTGAATTATTAGGAGACTTAAACCCAATATTTAAATATGCTGTTTTATAACACTGCTCAGTAATAGGAGCTGCATCTCTCCTACTGGCTCTTTTATATTTGAGCAAGATCAGTGTATTTAGAATATGTGTTTAGAAACTTGTCTATTGTCTTTCATTTTAATCAGAAGGAGGTGCTGCATGTGCCTGAATTAAAACCAACCCAGAAAAGTTTCCAAGCCAAATGCAGCCTTAGTGATGAGAGGGATTTAATTCTCCTTTGTCACCACTTAGCTTATATGATTGTTTAATTAGTATTTTTTGAAAGGTATCTGCATTGTAAAAAAAAATAGTATGGACTCGAACCTGAAAAAAATCACAAAAATTCCTCAAAAACTTTGCTGTAATGTATTTTAACATTTTAGAAAACAGTATGTTGAATGCCTAAGGTATGTAATTTGGGTAGGAAAAATTTCCGTCAAGTGCACCTTAGAAAATCACTGTCAGTAGAAGAACGCTATATTAATGTGTTTGTATCTTAACATCCTCAGTTAATTTGAATTTTTGAAAGTTTTGAGAGAAAAGAGCTATGGAACCTAATGTAAAGTATTTGGTAGGTTAATTGGTATTGAGTTGAAGATTTTTACCATTTAGGAGCAGATATCATTTGAATGATATAAATGTCATTTACCTGCTGTCTTAAGATGTTCATACACATACAAATATGGAGAGTAATTCTACAATATAAAATATTTATTTTAATATTGAGTTTCAGTTAAGTCATAAAACAGTGTTAAAACTCTTTGGGAAGGTGGAGGGGTTTTTTGTTTGTTGTTGTTATTGTTTTAATTGAAACTGTCAAACATATAGTGTTTGACCGTTTCTGAAATGGGAATTGTAATAGCACCATTTTGATGTAACTCTACCAATATTATGTGGCAATGCTATTTGTTTTACTAACAAGCTCTGGAATGTTTCGCAGTCATTTTCACTGGCACAAGAGCCTTTTGTATGTTATTCAATTTAAACTTTTAAACCAAAAATTTTATGGTCCCGTGTCTTTGGCCAAAAGATACTGAAGGGAATGTAACATACAATTAATATGTGGTTATATATAAAAAGACACAAATTGCCATGTTATGGTTCTGCCTTGAAACAGCACAATGAAGCGTATCAGTTATGCTGTGATTCTTTATGAAACTTTCATATTGTGTTCTTGTGTCTGCTGTTGCCTGTTCTTTGGGCCAGATGTGGCACAGTTAAATGCAGTTATCATCTCATTATGTGCAGATGCAGATAAAATGTCTTTAGTGCTACAATATTTTACCTTTTTGTATGTTCAATGACTCTGTGTTATTTTCCAAAGCTGTTCCTACCTCACCATGAGGCTTTATGGATTGTTATGTATTATAAATGTTCTATATGAGACAGACTACTGTGTTTCTTCTCATTTATTAAAAGTTAAGTAGAAAAATAAACTAATTTTAATATCTACCTCATTGTTTTGTTCATATGGCTTCCCCAGCTATGACAGGCTCGGTTAAATAGAGTTGGACTTCAGGTATAAGAGAATTTGCAGCTCACCATGGGTTGCTAGTATGCTGAGTAACTGGGGTATAGGAGAGTGGTGTGGAAGGAAACAAATATGGGCAAAAATTACAATAGAAATTGAAATGGTAACACGCTGTAAAGGCTCAATAATATGAACAACTCAATGGTATAGATTAGTTATTTATGTAGTTATAGGTTAGTTAACCTTTTGGTACTTTATTTCTAAGCACAGCTACTAATAAGGGTTACTAAATATTTTACAACTATGTAATCATCTGGAACTATTAAGCCAAGAATTAGTACATTAGTTTGGCTAAATGAGCCTTAAGACTACTATCACAAAGGCAGTCTCTTCCATATAAAGGATTTCTTTAAAGAACTTATACTTCTGGCTGAAAGACAAATCAGTTGTAAAATCAACTGACAATAAATGGCAGTAGATAGATCCTTAATAGAACTGAAAAATATAGTAGATGTTCCAAAGACTGAAAAATTTGGAAAGGTTTCATGTAGATGAAAGTTGAGAGAAGGGGTAGGGGTTGCTGCATGGGTAATTGGAGCCAGAGGCCAAGGGGGCATGGACTAGTACAGATGGTTAAGGGTTGAGAGGTAGAAGATTGTAAAAGAGAAGGTTAAAGATGCCATGCCAACCAGTTTGAATTTGGTTTTATAGGCAAGGAGGAAGCCATTAATTTTTTAGTGTATAAATGAGAAAGTGGGAAAGGTACTGTGCAGGATAGATTTGGAGAATGATACAAAGTGATCAGTAAACTGAAAACAAATCAGTTTACCAGGTTAATAGATTCTCAGGGCCTGAACTAGTTTCCAAATACATGTCCACATCTACATATACCACATTTCAATTGATTCTATGCATTTTTTTCATATTTTAATATTTCTGAAATTGGAATGCATAGTTATAATCAATGGTATCTTACGATTGCTGTTGACCAATTTTTTTTCTTATTTTAACATCTCTGCCATCTGGGTATGTGTTACATGTGATGCATCTTAGATTTGATTTATACACACACACACACACACACACGGATGAGAAAAGAATGATCTTCCCAGGCAATCTGGTCTTTGGAAGAGGTATTTGCTAACATTCCCTAAAATGTAATTTCATGTACTATATTACACATCTGGATGACAGCTGGTGCTTTTGGATTAAATGAAAATAGAAATTCTTTAAAAAGTCACAGGAACCTAGTTTTTAAAGAAATTTCAGACATTTCTGAGCCTTCAGAATTGACCATTATTTTTTACCTCCACTGTAACCTATATGGCCTTTCCCCCCCCTTTAAATGAAGTAATTTATGGAACTCTTTTGCATTTGTTTATTTGCAGACCCATTTCCCTTTTAGATTATAAACTCTGTGAGGTCAGGACTGTATCATCTTCGTCTTTGTTTCCACAGGATTTAGCCCAGGAACTAGCGCAGTTTAGGCATTCAATGGTGTTTGAATGAGTATCAAGGAATGGCTGGAATGAGAGAAGGTACACTAATACTACTGTTAATAGCTAAAATTTACTGAGGACATCTTATGTATCAGGTACGTGTGTTTTCATTTAACCCTTACAATCCATTATGAGTAATTCATTATGCCCATTTTATAGACAAGCAGCTATTAGATACCTTACCCAAAGACATATAGCTAATAAGTGATGGAGCCAGACTGGAATAAGCAAGAGATCTAGTATGCTGCAAGTAGCTTGATTTCCCATAATTTTGGACATTTAAAAGCTCACTTCCGGGGGCGGATGTGGCTCAACTGGTTGGGCGTCCGTCTCCCATATGGAGGGACCTGGGTTCAATCCCCGGGATCTCCCGGTAAAAAAAAAAAAAAAGCTCTCTTCAGGGAAGCAGATGTGGCTCAAGCAATTGGGCTCCCGTCTACCATATGGGAGGTCCCAGTTCGTTTCCCGGGGCCTCCTGGTGAAGGCAAGCTGGCCTGCACAGAGAGCTGGCCCATGCAGAAAGCTGACGCAAAAAAAAAAATAGACAAAGAGGAGGGAGAATGAGAGACACAACAAACCAGGGAGCTGAGGTGGCTCAAGCGATTGAGTGCCTTCTCCCATAACGGAGGTCCCAGGATCGGTTCCCGGTGCCTCCCAAAGAGAAGAAGAAAAGACAAGCAGACACAGGGAGCACACAATGAATGGACACAAAGAGCAAGACAGCGAGTGCATAAACAATGGGAGGGTGGGAAGAGGGAATAAATAAATAAAACATCACTTCATAAGTAAATTCAAAATAGAGAGTTCTTTCAGATTTTGATGTAACACGTACCAATAGATAAAGCACATGCACTAGCAAAACAGACACCAAAAGAAATAAGGAAAATTTTAGATCATTTTATATTTATATAAAACATTATAGTCATCACAAGGTGAAAAATCAGAACTTCTGTGGACTTTGTTACCTAAGTTATAGTTTAGTATCATTTTTATTTTGAGTTACATGGGAGAGAGGAATAATCTTTTTAGGATTTAGGGCTTCTCTTGGTTTTATTCCAGCTCTGTGGACAAGTGGCAATCTTTACAAACCAGTAGTGTTGTCACCTAAGCTACCATACAGTATGGCTTGACTTATTAACTGCTTCTACTGGAGCAGGACAACTATGGCTTAAATATCCTTGGGGTTATGCTGAAAACAGTGGGTCCTTTTGGGAACGTGGAACAGAGGTGGTTGAGGTAAATGTGGATGAGGAGACACAGAGAGGGCCATCTGCTTTTCAATAGGGTTGTTATTGGCATTTGGGTGAGACAATTCATCACAATGCAGAACTGTTCCATGCACTGGGAAGTTTAGTAACCGTGGTGCCTTCCACATAAATTCCTGTAACTGCTCTCTCACCCTCTGTCCCAAAAATTTCAAATGTCCCCTTGGGAGGCAGAATTGCCCTATTGGGAACCATAAAATGCTCACCCAGTGGGTACTTTCCTAGTCCTCCCACACAAACCAAATACCACACCCAGTCTCCTTCTTTTACATAGACTATGGATGTAAAGCCTTCATGTTTTATCTGAAGTTCGATTTCATCCTTAAGCCCAGGAACCATGCCTCCTTGCCTAGATAGCCGAATTGAAAGTCTGAAGTTTTGATTTCTGAGGTTTATGACCCTTTATAAAAGGAATGCCTATATTTATTATGACTAGAGTTTTATATCATTTATCACAATAAAATTGTGCTCGTTTGAGTGTTTTATGAACCCCAGAAAATTATGTTCTTAAGCTAACCCATTCCTGCACATGTAAACCTATTTGTGTGTGAAACCTTTTGGTTAGATTCGGTGAAGACCTTTTGATTAAGTTATTTTGGAATGGATTGAATTCAGTTGGGGGCCTTTGATTGGAGTCCTTCAGTGAGGCGTGACCCAGGGTAGGTCTTGGCCCTCTTGCTGGAGTCTTACATAAATGGGAGAAACAGGCAGAGACACATAATGAAAGAGAGCTGTCATTTTACCCTGCCATGTGAGAGAGGACTCTAGAGTCACCTGCAACCGTAGAAAGGCAGAGAAACCCTGAGAGGCTGGAAAAGAGACCACAAGCTGGAATCAGCAGTACAGCCGAAGCTGAAGCAACAAAGCCTGGAGTAGAGGGGAGAAACGAGCCATATGCCTGATCACCCACAGCTGAGCTTGGGGAGAAAGTGAGCCTGGAGGAGAAGGCTGCCATTTTGCCTTGCCACATGGTAGGAGCCCAGGACCGCCAGCAGCTGACCTTTGGTGAGACAGCATCTCTGATGAGCCTTGACTTAGACATTTTCACAGCCTCAGAACTGTAAGCTTGTACCCTAATAAATTCCCGTGTTAAAAGCCAACCCATTTTTGGTATTTTGCATTGACAGCCTTCAGCAAACAAAAAAAAAATTTTATCAGAAAAGGATTAGATACCATCAATTGAATATTTGACAGTTTTGACATTTGTTTAGTGCTTATGCAGTAATTTACTTTGGGTAAGTAAGTTAATGAAACATTTATCTGCAATTTTAAGGTAGGAGGGAGATGCTAAGGTTGAATACATGAAATACAATGAAGTTTTTTCTTTAACTATGCATGTGGTCTGAGTTTGTGTGTTGTGATATCATGCATAAGGAATAAATTATTTCTATCTATATCTATAGAGTGGCGTTCACCACAGCAGGCTTCTCTTTCTTCTCATATATCCTGTTTTTGTGTCCCACTTAGAGCCTGCCTCCCCTCCTTTCCTCCTTCCTCTCCTCTCTCTTCTCTCTATCCTGTTAACGCAACCCTCACCCGTAATTAGGCATATGACCATGGCAGGTTATAGAACATCTTGGAGTCTCAGTTTTCATATCTGTGAAATGGGAATGACACCTCTCTCATAGGGTCACAGTGAGGATTACATAAGATAAAAACTAAACTTCATCACATTCTATGTGCTGCCTCTGTACTAAATGTTTTGGTTCATGTAATCCTCACAATCACTCAATGAAGTAAATGCTATTATTATTTCTAATTTAGAGATGAGGAAGTGGAGGGTGAGTGCATTACATAACTTCCACACAACTAGCAAGTGGAGGAATGAGGATCTAAGCCAGTCCTGCCTAATCAGGCTCTGTGCCCTTTACTATGACATTAACTCTGCAGAGTAGCTAGCATGGTCTCTGACCAATGGGGGCTCTTCAAATTCAGAAGTAGCAAAGTGGCTAGCTCTGGAGTCAGATGGCCAGGGTTGACCTGTAAGGTACTTAACCTTTTGGCCTTAGTTTCCTCATCTGCAAAATGGAGATAATCGCCTGCCTCTTAGAAAGTTGTCATGAAGATTAAATGAATTGGTATAAGTAAAGCACTTTGAACAGTGTCTACTTCTTATTAAGTACTCAATAAATATTAGTCAGCTATTTTATTCCTTTCCTTTTACTTCTTCCCTTCTTTTCCCCCCTTCTCTTTTCTCCTCCTTTCTTTCTCCTTCTTTTTTTCTTTTTCTTTTTTTTTTATTCCCTTTCTCTTTATCTCTTCCTAAATCCAGTAAGTGACACTTAAGGCCTTGGCTAATCCCAGTCTTGACCCATGGGTTGATAATGATGTTCTCTTCACTGACATTCCACTTTCTTATTCAAAAGTATTAGTATTTTTTAGCTCAGATAACTTCTGTAACAAACACTGTCTACGTGAGATAGGCTTATCTTGGGGGAAAATGGGTGTTGACCTAGGGATCTATGAGATGATTTGTACTTTCATGGGGTAGAGGCTTAGGGGAAGAGAAGCTGCAGCCTGTTGCCTCTGGAGAAATTGTTGAGATTCAAAACCAGAAAGCATTCCAGCAATCTGTGTAAGCTGCAGAGGGAACAGGCGACGAGGCGTTTCCATTGCTGATGGGTTTGGGACCATGCCACCTGCCCTCATATTGCTGGGGGCCCTTGGTACGCCCTTTCTACTAAGGGCAGCACTTGCACCAGTAGCCTTTGAAGTTCTTCCAGCTGAGATGCAGGGTTTTTATGAGCAGTTCTCTTCTGGGGCAGTAGTGTGGCACAGTGGAGAGTCTGAACTGGTCCTGGATCCCGCACTGATTATTAACTGAGGCCCAGTAAGACGCCCTCTCTGGACGAGTTCCCCATCTGTAAGATGAGGAGTTGGACTATATCATCTCCTGAGTACCTTTGAATTCTGCGGTTCTGTGTCTCTTAGGAGCACAACACTATCTTCATATGCAGTTTAGAAGCTGTCAATTCCCAGGGGGACTGAATACCTCAAGCTTAGGACCAACAAGAGATAGCTTTAAAATTCGTGTTTTTTCTGCATGGAAGAAAGAAGCAAATTTTTTGCTGGACTTGGATACTAAAGAAATTAAAAGCATTTGACATGGTTTGACCAAAAGGGGGAAATATTAAATACTAATGAGTTTTTATGGCTAAGAGAGTTCAAAGTAAGTCAGGAGGTCATTCCAGAGGTTATGCTTATGCACATCTCAGCAGGATCTCATTGATTGCCACAGTAAACAGCAGGGCTCTTGAGGGCTCTTGAGGCAGGACAGACAATCTCAGGAATTCAGCACCTGTCATTCCAAAGTAAGGAATTCAGCCTTACTTTGGAATCTATGCTCCCCAATGTAACAGAGTTAGACTTATTTATAATTTCCTTACACATGGCCCTTCTGCCCCTTTTATCTGAACCCATAATTAGCACTATACTTGTTAAATATGTCTCGGAGACCTAAATCTTCAGTCAGTTCTTATGCCAGTTGAGCCCTGAATCTCAGCAGAGTTGCAGCCAGCACCTACTCTCCAGTTCATCAGACTCACCCAGGGCAACTAACAAAAGGATGATGATGGACTATGCCCACCCAAAAAACAGTATCTACAACTACAAGCAGACAGTTCCATCCATCCGCCCCATGGGATCTAAGCCCCCTCTCAATTGGAAGCCGAGTGGGCATCACCATCCCTAAATCCTCAAGATTGAGGAATGAACAAACGTAAGGGGGAATGCAACTGTGGACCAAAGTAGATTTATTATTATTCTAGTAATGGAAGAACTTGTATTATTGATGTCAAGGCAGTGTCCACCAGAGGTTTTGAGGGGAGGGAGAGGGAAGAGTAGGTGTAACAAGGGGCATTTTGGGGACATTGGAATTGTCCTGCATGACACTGCAATGAAGGATACAGGCCATTATACATTTTGTCAAAACTTACAGAATTGTGAAGTGCAAAATGTAAACTATAATGTAAACTATAGTCCCTGGTTAGTGGCAATGCTTCAATATGTGTTCATCAATTGTAACAAATATACTACACTAATGAAAGATGTTGTTAATGGGGGAAAGTGTGGGAGGGGGGGTATATGAGAATCCCATATATACATATTTTTTATTTTTTTAAAGAAACCCAGATAGGGAGCAAGTTGGATTCTTTTTTTAAAAAAAGATTTATTTATTCATTTATCACACACACACACACCCCACTGTTGTTTTGCGCTTGCTGTCTGCTCTCTCTGTGTTCTTCTGTCTGCTTGTCTTCTCTTTAGGCAGCACCAGGAACCGATCCTGGGACCTTCCGGAGTAGACAGAGGCTGCTCAATTTCTTGCACCACCTCAGCTCCCTGATTTGCTGCTTCTCTCATTGTCTCTCTTCTGTGTCTCTTTTTGTTGCATTATCTTGTTGCGCCAGCTCTCCACGTGGGCCAGCACTCTGTGTGGGCCAGCTCTCCTTTCAGGCCAGCTCATCACGCAGGCCAGCTTGCTTTTCACCAGGAATCGAACCCTGGACCTCCTATATGGTTGACGGGAGCCCAATCACTTAAGCCACATCCACTTCCCCTGTATATTTTTGATGTAACATTTATGTAAACTAAAACTTATTTAAAAATTTTTAAAAAGAGATAAGAATAAAAGCATTGAACATAGGCATTTAAGACTCGGGGTCTTTGCTGTTTAGCATCTGTACTGAGTTGAATAGTGCTCCCCATCCCCCAAGATTCATGTCCAACCAGAACTTCAGAATGTGACTTTATCTGGAAATAGGATCTTTGTAGATATAATTAATTAAGATGAATTAATTAAGATGAAGTCATACTGGGCCCTAATCCAATGACTAGAGTCCTTATAAGAAGAGAAAACAGAGACAGAGGTACTGAGGTAGAGCACTGTGTGATGATGGAGGCAGAGACCGGAGGGATGCGGCTACCAGCCAAGGAGCACGGAGGATTGCTGGCAACCACCAGAAGCTCCGAGAGAAGCACAGAATGGAGTCTTCCTCAGAGCCTTCAGAAGGATCCCACCCTACTGACATCTTGGTTTCACCACTGGCCTCCAGAACTGTGAAAGAATAAATTGCTGTTGTTTTAAGCCACCCAGTTTGTGGTCATTTATTACGGCTGCCCTAAGAAACTAATAGCACCTGCAATTGAGTCTAATGCCATTCTTTTTGGAGATTTGAAATTAATTTGGTATTAGCAGCCAAGGATGTTGTACTGTTGAGTACCGTGGGTCTTGGTTAGTTTTGCTCAAAAGTTTTGGCCTGGGCCATGATCATTCACTGTTGGTGGGAATGTACAATGGTGTAGCCACTGGGGAAGACAGTTTGGCAGTTCCTCAGAAAGTTGCGTATAGAATTACCATGTGACCCAGCAATCCTACTTTTAGATATATTCCCCAAAGAATTAAAAGCAGTGTCTTGAACAATGTGAATAATGCACGGCCAATGTTCCCAGCAGCATTATTCACAATTGCCAAAAGTTGGACACAACCCCAGTGTCCATAAATAGGTGAATGGGGAAACAAAATGTAGTAAATATATAAGTAGTGGAATATTATTGACCATAAAAAGAACAAGTCTGATGCACGCTACAACATGAACCATGAAGACATTATGTCAAATGAAATAAGCCAGACACAAAAGAACAAATATTATATGAGCTCACTTATATGAAATAATTAGAATATGCGAATCATAGGGTCAGAAATTAGAATACAGGTTACCAGGGCCAGGGATGTGGTTGGAGAATGGGGAGTTAATGCTTAAATGAGTATAGAGTTTCTGTAGATGGTGATGGAAAAGTTTTGGCAATGGATGGTGGTGATGGTAGCACACCATTTTATTTTTTTCATCATTGCCCCAGGACATTTTAGGGCGGGAAATACATTATTACAATCTATCGCTTTCTGAGTTCAGATCTCTTTTTCCTCTCATGACACTTTTTAAAAATAAACACAGAGTCTTCTTTTAATTAAAAAAAAAAAAAAAAAAAAAAACGGTTAAGGATGATCTTTTCCAAGTTGCAGGAGTTTGAATCTATCCATAAGAGATCAGCACTCTGGACGGGTGGAAGCTCTTCAGATTCTATCAAAAGTTCTGAGTCCTGTGAGTAGGATCCTAACAGGCAGGTAGCTGAGGCAGAATCCGTTCCTGCGAATGCTTGATGGACGCTGTGAACTGGTTCCATGTGTTTGCAACAACGGAGCCCACAAACACCTTCCACACAGCTCTGGGTTTTGTTTTTGTTTTCGTTTTTTAATTCTGGTAATTAAAAAAAATATATTTTATTTATTTATCCACCCACCCACCCACACCTTGATGTTTGCTATCTGTGTCCTTTCACTGTGTGCTCTCTGTGTTGCTTGTCTTCTCTCTAGGAGGCACTGGGAACCGAACCTGGGAGCTCCCATGTAGGAGAGAGGCACTCAATCACTTGAGCCACCTCCACTCCTGCTTTATTGTCTCTCTCATTCTGTTTCCTCCTTGTGTCTCCTTGCTGTCTTATTCTGTTGTGCCAGCTCACCACACCCGTCATGCCATCTCGCTGGTCTTCTCGAGGAGGCCCCGGGAACTGAACCCGGAACCTCCCATGTGGCAGGCGAGAGGCCAATCACTTGAGCCACATCCACTTCCCTGGTAATTTATATACAACTTAAAACTTCCCATTTTAACCACCTTCAAGGATACAATTCAGTGGTGTTAGTTACATTCATATAGTTGTGCCTTCATCACCACTATCCATTTCCAAAACTTTTCCATCATCCAAACTGAAACTCCCTACTAATTAAGTATTAACTCTATTCCCCACCCCCACCTGGCCCCTGGTAACTTGTATTCTAGTTTCTGACTTTATTAATTTGCATATCATGAATATAATTAACACCACTGCATTGTATCCTTGACAGTGGTTAAAATGGGAAATTTTATGTTGTATCTATGATACCAGAATAAAAAAAAAATTTTAAACCCATACAGCTGTACAACACAAAGAATGACACTATGGATTTATAATAATTTTGGTTCATCAGTTGTAACAAAGGTACCACACTAATGCAAAATGTTAATAATCGGGAAAACTGGGTGTGTGGGGGCATAGGGGAGCTCTGTACTTTTTGTGTGATTTTTCTGTAAACTAACAGCTGCACTAATAAAAAAAAATGGTTACAAAAATCAATGGGTAATATAATTTTCACCTACTTTTCTTTTTCAACCCAAACCATTTGAGAACCTCTGAGTGTGCACTGAGTGAGCAGGCATCCTGGTGGGTCAGGTGAGGAGCACCTATTTGAAAGATAAAGTTAATGAGCAGCAAAAAATGAACAACAATTCTGCAGATTTGCTTCAAGATGCTCTTCCCAGATCACTGTGTTGCATTCATTTGAGAACTATCATTTTGTAGGACATTAAAATGTCTGCACTCATCCAAAAACCAATGTACAAAAGAGAAAAGGTGGTGCTGATTCTATCCAATGTTGTTTTGAATTTATTGGAAGTTCAGATTGTCCATGCTCACAAGAGGGAATTTGTGGAAAAGGGCTTGCAAAGAACACCTGATACCTCTCCTATATCATCAGTGAAGTGCATAAATTAGGCCTTGAAAGCACTTTTTGTTGGTTTTTGATGGTGGAACCCATGATAATAGACCAGCCTATACATTTTTTTCTATCATCTCTCTCTCTTTCTCTCTCTCTCTTGACCTATCTCTCTGTAGCCGTTGGGCAGTTTGGTGTAATTATGAATTCCAAAAATAGGTATTGGATTATGTTTGTAAACTGGTCTGCTAATCTGGGCATGATTAAGTTATGATTAGGGCATTAACTGGGCCACATCAGTAGGGCCTTGAGCCCTATCCCTTGGTGGGTGAGGAATCAAATATAAAATGCAAGGCAAAGGACAGAGGGAGAAGTTTTGATGTTGGAGTTTTGATGTTGGAGAGAAGGCCCCGGGATAGAGACAAGCCATTTGCCTGAGAGTTCACAGCTGGCCTTGTGGAGAGACGCAAAGCCTAGAGAGCCTAATAGTCTACAGTTGACCTTGTGGAGGAAACAGAGGAGCTAAGCGTGGAGAGAAACGCAGCCCCGGGAAGAGAGGAACCCAAGGAGCCTGAACCCTGGCAAACGTGGGCAGCTGTCTTGCTCCAATATGTGGCAATGGACTTTGGTGAGGGAAGAAACTTGTGCTTTATGGCCTGGTAACTGTGGACTTCTACCCCAAATACCCTTTATAAAGACCAGCCAATCTCTGGTATTTTGCATCAGCACCCCTTTCGCTGACTAATACATTATCCATTATTAATTTTTTCATGAACCATTTGAGAGATAGTTTCAGATATTATACCTCTTTACCCCCAAAATACTTGTGTTGTTAAAAACAAGACTATTCTCTTGTAAAATCACAGTACTATAATCATCTGCATGATATTAAACACTAATTCAATGTAATCAAATACATGATACATATTAAAATCCAATCTATATTTTAAAATTATATATGCATGTGGAAGTATACTTGTCTACAAATATTTTTTTTTACTCAAGTAAATGAAAGTCAGTGGAATAACTTATATCACTGTTTAACATAGAGTGAAAAGTTGAAATATGAAATTGTATTTTAAATGATCTGATAGAACAATTTTAATGATATATTGATCTAAAGTTAAAAAAGTTGTTTTCTTATAAATTGCTTTTCTGGATACAACATCCAAAAGTGACAAAGTACATGGGCCTGGGAATAGCAGTGGGGTTTGATGTGAAAGGCTGGGGCAAGTCAACCATCCTGGGAGGGGTAGAGGTAGTGGTGTGTCCATTGGGTTCTAGGTCATCCCTACACTATTTAATTTTTTTTGAGGTAGTAGGGAATGAACCCAGGACCTTGTACATAGGAAGAAGTTGCTCAACTCCTGAGCTACTTCCGCTCCCCAATGAGAGTTGGTTTTATCATTTTTTGTTTTGTTTTTAGGAGGTACCAGAAATCGAACCTGGGACCTCGTACATGGGAAGCAGGCACCGAACCAGTTGGGCTACATCCATTTCCCCCTACTGTTTTTCAGTAATGGGAGCAGCACCCCAGCTTTATTGGTTAGGCACAGGGCCAGGTACTAAATAAATGCTCAATAAATGATTACTGGTCCTCATTACAATGCCAAGAGGCAAATACTATCATTCTTTCTTGACCAAGTACAAAATAAGGCTTAGTGAGATCATTCAGCTAGGCCTAGCTTCAAACCCAGGCCTCCAAAGCTCACGATCTTTTCCATAATGCTGCACTTAACCTTGTGGTAGGTTTTCCAGGATTTCACTCTTCTCCTCTAAAGCATAGATTGATGTATTCATTCATCAAATATTTATGGAGTGCATATAATGAATCTGGCACTGTTCTAAGGGCGAGGGATATAGCACTGAACAAAGCAGACACGAATCCCTGTCCTTGTGGAGCTTACATTCTAGAAGGGGAGAGAAATGATAAGATAAAGAAACAAAATGTCTATTAGGTTAGATAGCAATAGACTCTAAGGAGAGAAAAAAACAACACGGAAGGGGCATAAGCAGTGAGTGTGTATATATGTGTGTGTGTTGGGGAGGGATGGGTCATTGCTGATATTTTAGACAGAATGGCCAGGAAGCCCTCAATGAGTGAGTCCCAAAGAGGATGGGGGAGCAGATTTCTGGGGGAATATTTTGCAGGCATCGGCAAGAGCAGGGACAAAGCCCTGGGGAGGGGAGAAGCCCCACTCTTAGTGGATGACAGAAGTGGATCCCCTTGGTTGAAGGTCTGAGTTCCTGGAAACAATTTCTTTATCCTTTGATCAGCCTGAGAAGCAGCTTTCTTCCCCAAAGCAGGTTTTCCTAATGTCTTCACCAGCCACCAGTCCTTGGATGGGTCAATTAATGCCTGGCTGAAGCAATCCTGGGCAGCAGGGCTGGCTTTGTGCGTTCTGATTTCTTGTGTAATAGTGACCTGCCTTAGTGACTCAACAGGGCTCTGGGTCTGAAAGTCCACACAGAGAATGACAAGCGTCAGCCCCACGGTCTGCAGAGCCCCTGCAGGGTAAAGGAAGGGGCCATTTCTCAAAGCCTACCATCTGGAGCTTTGGAGAATGACTTTGATCCCAGGAGTAGGAATCCTCCAACTCGCTTTTGCCTGGTGAATGCAGTGAGTGACATCATGGACTCTGGAACCAGAGAATTGGTTTCCATCCTTGTGCTGCCATGTATGAGTTGTGTAACCTTGAGCAAGTTACTGACCTGCAAAATGCGGACATTAGTACCGATGTCTTAGGAGGCTATGAGTTTGAGGGCATGCTCAACTGATGGCTGCCATGATCTTTTAACCCTCTTGAGCATTCCCATTCTAGTGGAACAGCTCCTCCCACCCCCGACCATCCAATTCCTAATCCTCATTCAAATATTGGTGGAATTGTGCTCCCTGGACTTCCAAAATCATAACTGTAAACGGGTTGCATGTTCTACAGTATGCAAAGTAAACCATGCAGTGAAGGAATTAGGCTGGGGTGGGGCCATAACACATCAGCTAGTTAAATCCAATCGATTTCAGATTATCTGCCCTGATATAAGAAGGGCTGGGTTTCACTTCCATTTGATCTTGGATTGTGGTATTCTCTTTGTGCCATTTTTTAGGCCCTCCCATTTGCAGATAGATTTTGGTGAATGGAAACCTGTTTTAGATGTGGCAAGAGAGCTCACTATTTCAAGAAAACTTATATCTATATCTAATCTATATATTTTTTTGAGGTACCAGGGACAGGGATTGAGCTGGGACCTCATATGTGGGAAGCCAGCACTTAACCACTGAGTCACATCGGCTCCCCTGAGTTGGTTTAAGAAAATGTATATTATATGTGTTTTAAGAATGCAGATTCACTCTCTCCCATTGGTTTAGTTTGCTAATCCGGATTTTATATTTTGATGTATGCATTTTTATGTTTGCAGAATCATTTGCTCCCCCTTCAAATACTTCTGTGTTTAGGTGGCCATCCACGGAGTCATAGACACTTTTCACTAGAACTCACAGGATCGTGGGGATTGGAGCCATGACCACTGACCTGGGGTTAAACTTTTGCTGGGGAAAATCCACTTGGGGCAGTGGTGGTCACTGAGTCAGTGTAATGCAGGGCCTGCAAAAACCAAGAATCAAGTCTCCCTCCCCTCTGCCCTAATACACCTCAATTTATTCCTCATGGATTTGTTTTGCTTCTTACCAGAATCTCTCTTTTTAATTATTTCAGGCAGGGTAGGAGGATTATAAACTTTCCGAGTCCTCTCATATTATTTTACCCTCACATTTAAACGATAGATTGGCTGGGCATGGAATTGTGGTTCTGTTATCTCCCCTCAACATTTAGAGAGGCATTGCTAGTCTTCCTGCCTCCAGAGGAGCTGGTGATGAGGGCTGATGTCAGTCTAAATTCCTTTCTTTTGTAGGTAATCTGTTTTTTCACCTCTGGAAGGATTTAGGATTTTCTCTTTGGTGTTCTGGAATTTTGCTATCATGTGTCTAGGTAGAGATGGGCTGAGAGGGGGTAGGGGTAGGGGTGTGGGTTGAGCCCTGGCTGCTTGGTGGTGCTCAGTAACCATCTCTCCTAAAGGGCAAGCCCTCTCAGTGCCACCCTCTTCCCTTGGAAGAACCCCACGAGCTTTCTGCCTTTCAGGGATGCTGAACAATTTCTGGCCCACTAGAGGTTCATCTTGTTTTTTGAGCTTGATTATAGATTTATTTCATTTTATAAAATGTATTTTCAAAGGAAAGAGCTAAAACTGTAAAACTTTCAGAAGAAAATGTAGGAGAAAATCTTTACCACCTTGGGTTAAGTAAAGATTTCTTAAATAAGACACAAAAAGTATAAACTATAAAATAAAAATTTGATAAAATTGATCTTACCAATGGGGAATGGATGTAGCTCGGTGGTTGAGCACCTGCCTCCCACGTACAAGGTCCCAGGTTCAATCCCCATTCCCTCCTAAAAAAAAAACAAAAAAATTGATCTCATTGAAATGAATCTTCTGCCCTTTGAAAAACACTGTCAGGAAAATGAAAAGACAAGCCACAGACTGGGAGAAGATATTAACCAAATGCATATCTGGTAAAGAACTCATAAACAGAATATATAATGAACTCTTACAATGCAATACTTAGAACTAAAGAATCTTATTTTTTAAATGGAAAAAAAAAAGGATTTGAAGAGATACTTCATCAAAGAAGACATGCAGATGGCAATTTTTTTTCATATTTTATTTCTTCCCTATATGCATTCTACAAATTTTCCAAGGCAAATATTAGCTTCCTATACAGAGAAAGCAGAGTTCTTTAAGAACTGGCATTGAATTCATCACAATAATGATCAACAGCTGATAATGGAAAATAAACTTACATGTCATCAAAACTAAATCTTCACTTAAAACTAAGTAGTGGAGTAAGTGTAGTTCAGTGGTTGAGCCCCTTCTTTGCATGTATAACCTCTCAGGTTCAATCCCTGGTCCCACCCCCACCCCCCCCAAAAAAAAACAACTATTTAAACGATAACATACAACAACAATAAAAATCTACTTAAGTGAAGATTTTGCTTTACAAAAGTTTCCACTGTTTAATCCCAACCCCCCTCAGCCATATATATATATATATATATACACACACACACACACACACATAGTAATATAAGAAAATACAGTAACACAGAGACAGCAGCTTTACAATCTCAAAGACTGTTACAGCAGTTCAGATGAACAAATCTTCCACAGGTATTTGGTGTTTTGCATTATTTGTTGACTTCTATGGATCAGTTCTGAAGTTTGATTAAGAACAAGTTCTCTCTCCATATGCATGGTTGTTTTGTAAACTCTTACCTTCTCTAATTAAAAAAATAAAAATAATAATTAAAAAAAGAACAAGTTCCCTTGGAGATAAATTTTATATGAAGCCTGTAATTTGCTAAGTTGTTGAATTGTTATCTAACTAAATATGCAAAGAGATTATTTTATATATTTTATTATTTGCATTTCTGCATTATCATCATCATCATCTTTGGCCTGAAATGCATTTTTCTGAACTCTTGTCTGCTCATTGAAGGACAACGTGGAGACACTGATGGAAGGTCCTGCGTGAGCTCATTTCCAAAAAGTCGACTCGCTGGCATTGGCTGATTGTTGTCATCTGGAAAGATGCTGCTGTCTATCTGAAGTGGTGGCTTCTGGACTGCCTCTGGATCACCCGCACTATGGAGCTGCGCTCAGATGCTTCTGTTTCTGTTACCGGATTTTGTCTAGTTCTTGACTATGCTGCAGAAAAGAATTTCAAGAGCACGTCGGGTTAGTTAGTCCACTAATTTATTAAGGTAGGGAGGGAGGAGAAATGGGAGAAAATAACAGATCATAGGTCCCAGGTAGAGAGGAAGGGGCTGAAGAGTGATAAAGAGGGCTGATTTACAGACTACAATTTCCCATTATAGATTATAAATGCCCAGGTTTTACTTGCGTGTTGAAAATGCATGGAGGGGACATGGTGAGAGCAGGGTGCAGAAGCCAAGAGGAACGAGAGAGATTTGACCTTTGCGCTTGCTTTTTAAACCATTAATTATTCCGCCCCTTTGCTAATGACAAGGGAGGAGTCCCAGCTGTTTGCTGTTTTGATCTATTATTCCACCCATCAATCCCCCGGGTGGGCCCAGTGATAATGTCCCTGGAGAATATCCGAGGCTTCTCCTGGCTTCTGGAGGGAATCTCATTCTGGATGGTAGAAATCTCACGAGGGTCTTCCAGTATCCATCTTGGGGGTATCAATATCCACGTGGACTTCTTGCCAGGTTCCAGATCCGTCTATTGATTCCCTATCTTACTAGCCTGCTTCACTTCTGCGCTGGCTCTGTGTTTTGGCCAGGACAGACCATCTCCACTCTTTGTCAAGCAACCATTGCAACTCTGCGATGACTGAGGGGAAGGCTTTCTCCCTCCTGTGGCATGGGGGCACTGGCTTCATTGCACGTTAACAGCACTCACTGCTTCCAGCAAACTCCGGAGGCTCATTTTCCCCAGAGGCTTTGAGTGTGATTTTGGGTAAGGAAGCACTATCACTTTTAGTTACTAGGTTTCTGTAACTCTGATTTCACAAGACTATCTTTGTCATCTTTGAACTTCTTGGACGGTTGCCTGTCAGTGGTTTTTGTGTGATGAGGAAGTCAGACACACTGTCTTGGCAGATTTGGCAACATCCACATCCTGCGCAGAGGCCAACCCGGCTGCTGAACTACTGCCTCTCAAGAATGTTGAAGAGGGCACTCCACCTGTGAGCTCCTGATTACTCAGGAGTGTGAGCAGTGCCGCAGATGGCAAATAAGCACATGAAAAGATGTCTTTAGGGAAATGCAAATTAAATCCATCCTGAGATACCAACGCATATCCATTAGAATGGCTAACATTAAAAGGCTGACACTATAAAGTGCTGATGAGGATGCAGAGCAACTGAAACTCATTCACTCTGTTGGTAAGAATGCAAAATTGTACAGCTACTTTGAAAAACAGTTTGGCGATTTTTTATAAAGTAAAATACTTATACTTACTATATTCCTAGGTATTTACCCAAGAGAAATGAAAACTTAGGTCCATATGGATATATGTTTATAAATGTTTACAGCAAGTTTATTCTAAATAGCCCAAAACTGGAAACAGCTCAAATTGGATAAACAAATTATGGCACTTTCATATGATGGAGTACTACTGAGAAAAAACAACTTCTGATACACACAACATAGGTGAATCTCAAAAACATTATGCTAAGTGAGCGAAGCCAGGCATAAAATATTCACATTGTACAATTCCTGCTAAATGACATTTTAGAAAAGACAAAACTGGAGGGACAGAAATCAGATCCATGGTGGCCAGGGGCTGAGGCTAGGGAGAGGGAGTTGACTGCGAAGGGGCATAAGGGAAGTTTTGGGGCTGATAGCAATGTTTTATATTCTGATTGTGGTGTTGATTACATGACTGTATACATTTCTCAAATGTCAAACTGTATGCTTATTAAAAGGGTGAAATTTTTTGTTTGTAATTATACCTCAATAAAATCTGACTTAAAAAAAAAAATGCTTCCACACACATATACACACAATTTCTAGGACTTGAAGCAAAAGGGAGAGTTGTTGGTCATGCTCAGTTGGGCATCTTGAAATGGCACTCAGCCCAAGATTCTTACACACTACAAAGAGGCTTCAGGTATGGGCTCCGTTTTCAGATGCCTCATTCCTTGCCCATCTTAGAACTACTTGTGTCAGTCTTGTTTTCCTAGTAAGATTGTAAACTCTGTGAGTCCAGGATTAGGATGACCAAGCATTCCATTTGCCTGGCACTGAGGGGGTTACTGGAATGCTAGGTTTTTCGGTGCTAAAATCGAAAAAGTTATTTTCTTGGCACGAGTTGGTCACCCTAGCCAAGTTCTGTGAACAATTCTTGTTTAATTTTCCTATGGTAACTAGCAGAGGATGGGCATGAGCTTATTGACTAAAGGCTGAGTTGTTGAAGAGGGATTCCACCTGCTAGTAACCAGGGCCCCCGCTGCCATGCCAGTTGTGTGGCTCAGATGGTTGCTGAGAGTCGGGACCAAATTTGGCAAATCCCAGATTCCTGGCATGAGAACCATCCCACAGAGCTCAGCCTTGGGGCATTTCCTCTATTGGCATGGAACTTAACCAGTTTCTATCACCTGTTAACATGGAGATTGCAATATCTACCTTTTGATGAAGGGAGAAGCAGCTAATATTGTTAAGGGCTTATTGCTGAGGTTGTAAGGGCTAAGTTTGCCTGGATCTCATTTAGTCTTTGTGACAGCCCTTGAAGGAAGGTACGGTTATCTGTGTCTTACAGCTGTAACTACAGAGGCATGGGGCAGCTAAGCAGCTTGCCAAAACTGTGCGGTTGATACATGACAAGTTGAGATTCAAACCCAGTTCCTCCTCATTCCAAGCCCAGGTCCTGGGGCACTTTCCAATACACCATGCTGTCTAACATATGTAGTCTATTGAAGGCACTCAAGCACTAGCTTCTTTCCGTCCAGACTCCCTCTTCCTCCTTTTCCCAAAAGTGGATGGAAATTTTTCTCCCCACGGATGAACTTAGCAACTAATGAATCAAGTTCACCACATTTAGGTTTTCATGAGTAGAAACTGGGAAAAGAGGAACTTTTCTTGGGCCAGGAGAGAGTGGAAATGATGGATGGACATGACCTCTGGGCCTGTGATCTTTGGGGATTTCCCTCCTGTCCCATCTCCCCCATCATCAGTAGTCCTGTACTCATAGGTTATCTGCCCTGGGATTAGCCTGTCACCAGTAGATGCTGATAGATCAATCCCAGCTGCCTCTGGCCCAGTGCCGGTCCCCGTGCCCTCTGTTAGGCCCTGCAGCCTCATGAGCTTGTGCATGCCTGGCTAGGCCTCTGGATCAGGGCCTCAGAGGTCAGCGGCTGGCAAGAATCCTGCCAGCCAGCATGTGAGAAATTAGGAAAGAATTCTGAACCTCTGAATGCCTTGCTAGCTGTGATTCCCCTCCCCCTTGGTAAAGCTAAATAATTAGGTGCATATGGGGCAGCAAATTCAAAAGTAATTTTTCTGCAATGAAAGTATAGCTGAGTTGGGAAGGGAGGGGTCCTTGAAAGGTATTTCCACCTTGGCTTGACTTATTAGGTTAGTAGAAATGGACTTTTTGTTCTTATTGGTAGCTTATTAAAACCCTCGAGGAATGTGCAGAAGGCAAATTTGGTTTGAGGAATCCAGAAGGCCAAGGAGATGTTGAATAAATAGTCTAGTTGTCTGAATAGCAGGCGTGTTGGTAAGAGGGAACTTTTGACTGAGAGCTGCTCAGGGCCGCACCTCCTGGCTCCTGGAGGGGTTGCCGTGGGAGTCCTGCAGCAGCATCTGCTTGCTCTCAGCCCAAATCCTTCCCTGAGCCCAGGTGGCTCCTGGGGGCTGTCTGGGGCCAAGAAGCTCACTTGGTCTCTTACCCCCCTTGGACTTGATTTCTACCAAGATCTCTTCAGGTGGGGGATCTCAGGAGGAAAAGGAGGGGTGGGAGGTGGGAGAATGCAGGATCTGGTATGTTCTGATGCTCTCCTGAGCTCCGGAGGTATGGAGGGATGGGGTGGTGTTGCAACCTGCACTGTAAAGAGCTTGATTGAGCTGCTGACTCAGAAGCACAGGCTGATTACCCATAATTACAACCCCATGTGGTGTTGAGTCTTGTCAAATGCAGAGACCTTAGTCCCAGAGTCCCTCTGCCTCCTTCTAAGTAGGAGAGTCCCTTTCAGGAGGAAAAAAAAAAAAAAAAGCTCACATCTCCCCACACTCAACTCCACAAAGGTAAGAATCACCTTGCCAGAAGAATTGTTTCCCCCCGGGGCCCCGGGGATCTTTCTAAACATAACCCTGATCATGCCAACCCTCTCCAGCTCTTCAGCAAGCCCTACAAGCCCTACTGGTCCGGCTTCTGCCCTGCTCTCAGCCTCATCTCACAACCATGACCTCTAACCTACTCATTAAATTAACACTGCATTGCTCTAGGCATTGAAGATACTCCAGCGAACCAAATAAATTCCCTACCCTTGTGGCATCGACATTCCAGTAGGGGAGAGAGGTAAAATTGACAATAAGTCAGATGGCAATATATGTTAAGGAGAAATATAAAATGGGGAAGGGAGAAGGGGTTCCTATTTTATAGGGTGATCAAGGGAAACTTCACTGATACTGTGCCATTGGAGCAAAGACTTGAAAGAAAAGAAAGGGCAAGCCAGACATCTTGGGAAAGAGCATTACAGGTGGAGAGAATAGTAAGTGCAAAGATCCTGAGGTGGGAACATGCTTTCTATGATCAAGAGCAATAAGGAGACCAAAAACAGAGTGGAAGTTAGAAAGAAGATGAGATCAAGAAGTAATAGGGTGTTTGCACTTTGGCTTTTTTTTTCTAAGATGGAGGGTTTTGAGCTGGCATTAGAAGGTTTTGAGCTGAATGGTGACATGATCTGACATGTTTTATAGATCCTCTGGCTGCTGTGTTGAGAATAGAATGAAGGATAGCAAGGGTGGGAGTGGAGGAGTCCAGCCAGGGAACTCTTGCAATGATCCAAGAGAGGGGTGACAGAGCTTGATCTGAGAGAGGTTAACATTCAAGGATGAAGGAGAGAGTGGAGACAACTGCTGGAGTAATATCCTGAGCCAGATAAAAGAGGACAGACTCTAGTTAGTGGAGGGTTTGACTTTAGATAGGATCATGAACAGTTCATCCATACTAGCAAGAGGAAAATGCATAATATTTGGGTCCAAGCTTAGGTTTGTAGACATGGTGGTGGGAGTATGTGGAAGTTCTCTTTCAATTACTTGCGTTGTCTCAGAAAAATAGGAAGTAAGGTCATCGGCTGAGAGTGAGGATTGAGAAGGCGGTGTTAGAGTTTTGAGAAGAAAGGAGAATATATGAAATAGTCCTCTAGGAGAGTGAGGGGTGAATGGATGAGGGAAATGAGGTAGGGTTGCTGGCAAGCACTAAGTGCCCACTTGCACTTAGTTGGTCGTGAGTTTAAAGTAACGCCATTAGCATGGTTGGTGTTTTCTAGCCACATTTAGCTGCTGTAGTGCAGGGGCTAAATAGATGGAGAGCTAGATTTAACCAAAGTTGTTTTGCTTGTTTGTTTCCAGAAGAGTACAGTGAAGGGAAAGAGGGGCAAAGGAGTTGAGGGTGCATATAAGTGAGTGATTTTAGATTGACCAGATAATCTAAGCTGAGAAAGAAAGTGGGGGTGCTGATGCAAAATACCAGAAATCTGTTGGCTTTTATTTGGGGTAGAAGCTTGTAGTTACCAGGCCATAAAGCATAAGTTATTTCCCTCATCAAAGTCTATTGCCACGTGATGGGGCAAGATGGCTGCTGACTTCTGCCAAGAGTTCAGGCTCCTTGGGTTTCTCTCTTAGCTCAGCTGCTGTGCTCTCTCCACAAGGCCAGCTGTAGACTATCTGGCGACTGGCTCGATCACTCTCCCCGGGCCTCTATTCTCTCCAGGCTCAGCTGCTTGGCTCTTCTGTGTGCTTACTTCCCGGGGCTCCAGCATTAAAACTCCCATATCAAAACTCCAACTAACTCTTTTGCCATGTCGTTTTCTCTGTGAAACATCCTACTGATGTGGCCCAATCAAAGCCCTAATCATAATTTAATCACACCCAGAGGAAAAGACCAGTTTACAAACATAATCCAATATTTCTTTTTGGATTTCATCAATAATAAACTGCTACAAAAGGGAAGTGGGGAGGAAGGGGAGACTGTAGAATTACTGAAGTTGGGGAACCAGAGGGAGTGAACTGAGAAGATGAAGAGGTGGTGGTGAGAGAGGAGGCATGAAACTGAGATGATGGAATTATTAATAATTTATCTAAGGCATGACCATGGCAGTGAGTGGCTGAGGTGAAGGGAAGGACAAGACCACTAGAAGGGAGGAGGTCAAGGAATTGAGAGGCTAGGTGTGCCAATGTGACGGGTCACCTGTGGGCCCCAGCCCCCTTGCCCCTTCTGTGTTCCCCCCTGTACTGAGGGGCCTAGAAGCCTGGGAACTATATTTCCCAGAATCCCTACCGGTAAGTTTCCATTGATAAAAGACAATTTTGAGAAATATGGAAGTACAAGGGAAGCAGAAATGATATTATTGTTTCTCTGCCAGGGCAGTGGTAGACAAATACATGCACTTTGGCTTCACAGACATAAAATTTGCAGAGACTCTGAGTGTTTTTTTGTCGTGTCACCTGCCTCTATAATGGAGTTAGAACATTGAGAAGTTTCCTGTGGTTCTTGCAACTTCCTGGCTACCTGAAAGCTGGCACCAAATTTGAAATCTAGTGCCTCTGACTTCTGTCCTTTCAGTCCTTCCAATTTTGTTTTAAAGCATTTAATTCCGTGTATTGAATACCTTTGTGCTTGAATTACCGAGAGGGGTTTCTGTTTTGCTTTCTTTCAGGTTTGTTAATGCATCTGCCTCCCCCTGTTTGAAATGCTCTTCCCCATTGCTTCCCCTTTTACCCAGTTATCCTTCAACTTAATTTGTCCCTTCCTAATGAACATTGTTCCAATGAGCTATTGCTGCATAACAAAGGACCCCAAAATTTGATATAAAACTATATCATTTTTATATCATTTTACTATAATCATTTTATTATGTTCAAGAATTTGGACAGGGCAAAGTGAGGATGACTTGTCTCTGCTCCATAATGTCTAGAGCTTTAGCTGGGAAGACTTGAAGAGCTGGGGGAGGGGGGAGAACATTTGAATGGCTGAAGATTGGAATCATCTAGTGACTTTTTTTCTCTTCTTTTTTTTATTTTTCAAAAGATACTTAGATTATGTAAATGTTACAGAGAATATATAGGGGATTCCCATATGCCCTGCTCCCCACACCTCCCACATTTTCCCACATTAGCAACATCTTTCATTAGTATGGTACATTCATTGCAATTGATGAACACATTTTGGAGCATTGCCACTACGCATTGATTATAGTTTACATTGTAGTTTACACTCTTTCCCACTCAATTCTGTAGGCTATGGAAGGATATATAATGGCCTGTATCTGTCATTGCAATGTCATCCAGGTCAATTCCAAGTTCTGAAAATGCCCCCATATTACACCCCCTTTTCCCCTCTCCCTGACTTCAGCACCGCCAGTGGCCACTGCCTCCACATCAATGATAAAATTTCTTCCATTGCTAGAATAACAAAAGTCTATAGTAGAATACTAGTAAGTCGACTTTAGTCCATAGTTCATTCCCCAGTCCTGAGGATTCTGGGATGGTGATGCCCACTAAACCTTTAATTGAGGGGAGCTTCGATCCCATATGGCCTATGGATGGGACTTCCTTGCTTGCAATTGTAGACTCTCTTGGTTTCTTGGTATGTTGGTTATCCATCATTTCCTCCTTGTTAGTTGTCCTGGGTGAGTCTCAACTGGAGACTCACCAGGTGCTCTCAACTGGAGAGCAGGTGTTGCAACTCTGTTGAGATTCAGGGCCCAGCTGGAACATGGACAGCCCAAAGATTTAAGTCTCTTGGACATACACCTACCAACTTTAGTACTAATTATAAGTTCAAATAGAAGGACAGAAGAGCCATGGGTAGGGAAACCACAACTGAGTCCAACTCTCTCACACTGGGGAGCATAAATTCCAAAGTAGGACCCATTGGCAAGGGACCAAACTCCTGAGCTATGTGCCCTGACTATAGTGTCTGGGTGTTTCCAGAGCCCTCAGGAGCCCTGCTATTTGACAAGAAGAGAAACTGGGATCAGGGGACTCTCCGTCCGATATGGATAGAAGAGTAGTGTCTACTTTGGCTGTCCATGAGATCCTGCTATGATGTGCATAAGCGTTACCTTTGGAATGACCTCCTGACTCACTTTGAAGTCTTTTAGCCATGCAAACTCATTTGTCTTTACCTTTTCCCCCTTTTGGTTGAGGTCTTTTTTTTTTTTTTCCCAGTTGCATTGCTTGTTGGTACTTGGTAGCAATCCCTTGGTGCCAAGGAGGCTCATCCCTGGGAGTCATGTCCCATGCTGGGGGAAATCTAGTGACTTTTTAACTCACATGTTTGGTGCCTGGACTGGGATGATTCAAAGGCTGGGCTGTCCACTGGAGTACCAACACATGGCCTTTCCATGCCACTTACACTTCCTCACAGCATGGCTGCCCCAGGGCAACCAGACTTCTTACTTGGTGGCTCAGGGTTTCATGAGTGAGTGTTCTAGTGAAGAGCGCAGAAGTGCATGACTGTTTATATTTGCTTCTGAAGTCACATATTCATACTTCCGTATTCTACCAGTTAAAGCAGTCACAAGCCCTCCCAGATTCAAGGGGAGGAACAGACACTCCATGTGTCAATGGGAAGAGTAGAAAAAACCTTTGTGGTCATGTTTTAAAATCACCATAGTTGCCTTCCCTGACCCCGGTCTAAGTCAGATTCCTTTGTTACATAGTTTTTTCTTTCTGAATTCTTATTGCAGTTTATATGTATTCAATACCAGGAGAATTTGACCCAGGCCTTGCAAACTCAAGTAAATGACTACCCCAGCTGGGCAGGAGAGCGAAGCCGAAGACAGGCAGGTGCAAGAGACTACAGGAGTGGTAAACCAAAGTGTCTGTGCTCTCTGAGTAAGCAGCCACCTCTGGGCAGTGGCTAATTGTTGTCACAAGGGAAGGCAGGCCCAGTGTTGCCAGAGCTTTCAAGAAAATCAACAACTCAAGATGTTTATATAAAATTTTCCTATTTTAAAAAGGCTATGATGGCCAGCGGTTGTAGCCCAGTGCCTGGCACATGGTAAGCTCTAAATAATCGTCAAAAAAATTAACAGAATGGCCACTATTAAAAAGACAGAAAACTACAAGTGTTGGAGAGGATGTGGAGAGATAGGAACACTTCTTCACTGTTGGTGGGAATGTAGAATGGTACAACCACTATGGAGGACTGTTTGACAGTTCCTAAAGAAGTTGAATATAGACTTGCCATGTGACCCGGCAATACCACTACTGGGTATATACCCAGAAGAACTGAGAGCAGTGACACGAGCAGCCATCTGCACACCAATGTTCATAGCAACATTATTCACCATTGTCAAAAATTGGAAACAACCCAGGTGTCCATCAACTAATGAATGGATAAACAAACTGTGGTCAATCTACACAATGGAATATTATGCAGCTGTAAGAAGAAATGAAGTTGTAAAGCACATGACAACATGGATGAACCTGGAGGACATTATGTTGAGTGAAGCAAGCCAGACACAAAAGGACAAATATTGTGTGGATGCATTACTATGAACCAAATATATTGTGTAACATATTGTTTGATTCAAAAAAAAATTTATATGTATTCAGTACATTTAATTGAGAAATGTATATATTTATTCATCTGTGTTTACTTTTTACTTTTTAATTGTTTGTATTTTCAATTATTAATGTACAAAATAAAGTGAAAAAAAAAAAAAAAGAAGAAGAGAGCCACCCCTTCCCAGGACTTGACCCAAACAGGAAGTAAACTAGTGTTATGATGGAAAAATAAAAAATTAAACAAGTTCCCCTGAGGTCCTCTCACCCTCCCACCCCCCTGCTGGCTGCCATTCCTGTGCTGGGTTTCTGCTGACAAAGAAAAAATACATCACAATGTGAGGAGGGCGTGTGGGCGTTCCCACCCCTTGTTCTGGGTGCGGTGGGAGCTGAGGGGTGTAAGACAAGGAAACTAGACTCCTCCAGAGGCCTGGCATTTAGTATGATCCACCCAACAGCTCAGAAGGCAGGTATCTCTGCTCCTGCTTTGCTTTGTGTTTCTTCTATGTTTTTTTTTTTTTTTTTTTTAAAGGAGGTACCATGGGAAGCAGGCACTCAACCACTGAGCTACACCCGCTCTCCTCTTCTATACTCTTAAAATGATCTGATATACACCAAGTACGGTCTAGCTGCCCCACCTACCAGATTCTAAGTCTCATTTGTTTTGTTCGCTCTGTACCCAGTGCCTAGAGGAGCTCCAGGCATAGAAGCTCAGCTGCTGGAGGAGTATCATATGGGCATTGTGGGTGAGGCTTGAGAAGTTAAGCTCCTTGTGAGGACACAAAGTAAATGAGGAAGCTGGGATTAAAATGTAGCTGTGCAGTTCCTTGCAAAAGGAAGACAACCATAAACATTTTAGTATAGCCCAAACTGATTTATAGATTCAATGCAATACCAATCAAAATCCCAAAAGATTACTTTACAGAATTAGAGAAGGCAATTACCAAATTCATCTGGAAGGGTAAGTGCACCCGAATAGCCAAAAGCATTCTAAAAAAGAAGAGCAATGTGGGAGGAATTTCACTGCCTGACCTTGAAACATATTACAAAGCTACAGTGGTCAAAACAGCACGGTACTGGCATAAAGATAGACACATCGATCAGTGGAATAGAATTGAGAACCCAGAAATATACCCTCACCTATACAGTCAACTGGTTTTTGACAAACCTACCAAGCCCATGCTAATGGGAAAAAACAGTCTCTTCAACAAATGGTGTTGGGAGAACTGGATATCTATAACCAAAAGAATGAAAGAGGACCCCTATCTCACCCCCTATACAAGAATCAACTCAAAATTGATCAAAGATCTAAATATAAAAACCAGGACCATAAAACTACTAGAAGAAAATGTAGGGAAACATCTTCAAGACCTTGTAGTAGGTGGTGGTTTCTTGGACCTTACACCCAAAGCATGTGCAACAAAAGAAAAAGTAGATAAATGGGACCTCCTCAAAATTAAACACTTTTGCACCTCACAGGACTTTGTCAGAAGGGTGAAAAGGCAGCCAACTCAATGGGAAAAAATATTTGGAAATCACATATCTGATAAGGGTTTAATATCCAAGATATATAAAGAGATGTTACAACTCAACAATAAAAAGACAAAGGACCCAATTAAAAAATGGGCCAAAGACTTGAATAGACATTTCTCCAAAGAAGAAATACAAATGGCAAAAAAACACATGAAAAAATGCTCAACGTCACTCATGATTAGGGGAATGCAAATCAAAACTACAATGAGATATCATTTCACACCTATCAGAATGGCCACTATGAAAAAGACAGAGAACTACAAGTGTTGGAGAGGATGTGGAGAGATAGGAACACTTCTTCACTGTTGGTGGGAATGCAGGATGGTACAACCACTATGGAGGACTGTTTGGCAGTTCCTAAAGAAGTTGAATATAGACTTGCCATGTGACCCTGCAATACCACTACTGGGTAATCCAGAAGAACTGAGAGCAGTGACACGAACAGACATCTGCACACCGATGTTCATAGCCACATTATTCACCATTGCCAAAAGCTGGAAACAACCAGGTGTCCATCAACAGATGAATGGATAAACAAACTGTGGTCTATTCACACGATGGAATATTATGCAGCTGTAAGAAGAAATGAAGTCATAAAGCATATGGCAACATGGATGAACCTGGAGGACATTATGTTGAGTGAAGCAAGCCAGACACAAAAGGACAAATACCATATGAATGCGTTACTATGAACCAAATATATTATTTAATATATTGTTTGATTAAAAAAAAAAATTTACATGTATCCATTACATTTAATTGAGAAATGTATATATTCATTCATCTGTGTTTACTTTTTAGTTTTTAATTGTTTATATTTTCAATTATTAAATGTACAAAATAAAGTTAAAAAATGTTTAAAAAAAAAACATTTTGGTATAGAAGACATTCCTTGATGTACTATAGAGATATGTTTTTGAAAAGGTTTGTGCAATTTATGTCAAAATCAGCTTCCCTGTAAGATATTCCAGGGAAGAAGAGGGTGAAGGGATTTTGGTAATGCTGGGAGACATTACCAGCTTCATAATTCTTGTCTATTTCATGCAAAACTGTGAATACTTAAACAAGTGATATAAATGCGGAACTTGGGATGGGGAGAGAGCCAGAGGAGAAGAGTTCTCGAAATGGGCAGGAGTGGAGATGGTGGCTCCCTGATTTTGCCTGGACGTTCACAGCAGCAGAGATTGTTCTGTTTTTTCCTTTTTTGCTTTAAAGACATTTGGAAGTGTCAAGTATAGACAATTAAACAAACAAACAAAGAAATTTGCAAGTATTCATCTTCTGGGGCAGAGCTCACCTAGCTCACCCAGCTGCATGGTCAGAAGCTTTGTAGAGTAACAAAAGTACTGCGGTGCCCGCAAGGACAGACACAGCTCAAAGACATCTCTAAAGACAATGGCCTCAATAGGCAGCTGCTTACAGGTAACCAGCCGTCCTCCCACACTGCCCGGTGATGCCAGCCAGAGACACTGTAGCCCAGAGCCAGCCGCCTATTGTGATGTCCATTGCCAAGGGTCGCTCGCTAAAAGGTCTGGGGAGAGAAAGCAAGCCCTTCACAGAGAAGCGTATATCCTTCCAGTATTTTTTTCTGGGTTTGATTCAGACCTGTCTGACCCCCCAAAATCCTCCCTCTCTCTATGGAATCGTTTTTGCAGATGAGCCTCAAGTCTTTTTAGAACACTGCTGATATTTCTCCCTAATAAATGCTACTTCTCAGATAGCAAGGAGGTAGGGGCGCTCCCGGGGTCTCTCCATACACCCACACTGTCTCCCCTGTCTGCTTAGCATCCACAGGCAGAATTCCAAGCGAGCCTTGGTGGCGGCCCTTCATCCTGATGCCGTCCTTTAGGAGGGGACGCCCCTACCTCTGCCCTCAGCATGGTGCTGCCTGGCCACCTGCCTCTTTCCAGTGCCTGGCACATGGTGGATGCTCAAGAAATGGGCGTTCGTGAGCGTATTAGCCATTATTGCTGGGTGCCAGGTGCAATGCTGGATTGCCTGCAAACAGTCTCTAATGCTCACAACAACCCTAAAAGGCAACATTATTATCCTCCTTAGGGGTGAGGAAATCAAAGTTCTGGGAGCATAGTAGACTTGTCAACACTCATAATGCTAGTTAGAGGGAAAGTATGATTTGAATGGAATAAATCTGTCTCCAAAGCGGCAGTTTACTGTGGTATAAAGCACTTGTGTGTGCGTGGGGTGGGGGGAAGGGGTGCATTTAAAAAGTTGCTGGGAGTGGATGTGGCTCAAGCGGTTGAGTGCCTGCTTTCCACATGGGAGGTCCCGGGTTCAGTTCCTGGTGCCTCCTAAAACAACAAGCAAAACAGGCAAAAAAACCAACTCAGGGGAGCCGATGTGGTTCAGTGGTTGAGCATCATCTTCCCACATATGAGGTCCTGGTTTAATCCCCGGCTCTAGGTACCTCAGAAAAAAAGAAAGTTGTCTGTAGGCAGTGCTGAGGATATTCAGATCAAAGCAAGCAGCTTCTCCTTGCAGAGGTGCTTGGAGGAGCACAAGGAGGAGGGAATGAGAGGAAACAGGTCAGGGCAGCAGGTGGGGCAGAGAGCAGGCTAGGCAACATGGGCAGGCTGGGTAACATGCTTAGCTGGGCCGCTGAGGTTTGGGACAGGCAGGAGGTAAGGGAGGGGCTGCTGCCTTCTCAGGTCACAGTTGGGCCCAGAGGAGCTCAGCACAGCCTGGGTGGTTGTTTTTTTTTAGCTGGACCAGCCAAACTTGCTCCAGCAGTTTCCTGGCTTTCTAAGGCCTCCCCTTTCCCTGCTCCTAGGTCACTGGGCTAAGAAAATATAGCATGTCCACCTGGCCAGCTTCCCAGATAGCACCTCATGAAGCTCCAGCACACAGAGAAGGGAAAGAGGAGAAAGGTATAATTTTCATCCAATGTTTATTGAGCACCTACTATATGCTAGGTGCTTGGGATACAGCAGTGAACCAAAAGATTAAGATCCCTGACCTCGGGGAGCTTATGCTCCAACAGGGTAGGAGAGACAATAAGTAAATGAGATGCTGACGGCTGTGGAATAAAGACAAAGTCCGACAGAGAGACGGGCCGGGGTTGATTCCAGCGGCAGTCATCCCAAGCAGCAGGGAAGTGAAGGGGATGCCATGTGGGTACCCAGGCGAAGAGCACTCCAGGCAGAGGGATGAGCCCCAAAGATGCTGAGGGGCAAGGAGTAGCCTTGTGTGTTTGAGCAAGAGCAAGGAGCCCAGGGAGCTGAAGTGGGGGGAGTGATGGGGAGGGTGGAAGGAGATGAGGATGGGGCTGCTCACTGAGGGCCATGAGGGCCTTCAGAGGGCTTCTGTTTTGATTTTTAGTGGCATGGGAGCCATTGCAGGTTTCTGAGCAGAGAAGTGATGTGAACTGGGCAGGATGAAGGTGTAAACTGGGAGACCCAGGTAAGAGCCGATAGAGGCTGGGACCAGGTGCAGGGGCAGTGGAGGTGGTGGGAAGAGACCGGATTCTAGATATGGTTGAAGGAGGATGCAATAGGGTCTCTGAACGGATGCGATTTAGGGTGTGAGAGAATCAGAGGAGTCAAGGAACACCTTAAGGAATTCCACCTGAGAATGGGAAGATGGAACTTCCTTTGGCTGAAATGGAGAAGATGGAGAGAGAAGGGGGTTTTGGAGGAGGCAGAGGGAGATCAGGGATATGGTCATAGATTTATTACATTTAAGCTGTTGGTTAGACTCCAGATGGACATGTCAAAGAGACAAGTACAGGAGTCAGGAGTATAAGGGAAAGGTCTGCACTAGAAATGTGTTTGGGTGTCATCCTATAGATGATTGGCCCTGGGGCACAAACATGTAAATGTGGATGGAACGAGTACACAAATCCAGGGTTCGTGCCCCAGACCTCCCTTAGGGGCCTTGGGGGCCCATCACCTGCTTTTGTTAGCCCCAGTTAGAGCTGCTGGTTTGCCTGGATCCGTGGGGGGAGGGCGACCAGTAGCACAGTCTTGAGTCCAGCCGCCGGGAGGGCTCCCCTGCCCCTCTCTGCTGCGAAGACATCCACAGATCCCAGCATGGGAGGGTCAGTGACTCACTGCAGGGACCCAGAGGGAGCCCTCCCTTCCCCCAGCCTCGCTCCAGACAATGTCACAGGTGGCAGTTTCTTCACCCACCACTGCCAGCCTTGGGGCCCTTCCTGCTGCCCCCCTGCTCTGGGCTTCAGCCCCCAAACCCGCCCACATCCCCTCTGCTCCCTGCTCAGATAAGGAGCTGATTTTGATATCCACCCACCCCCACCTTTCTCTCCTGTCCCCTGGGCAGAGTGGGGCTCCTTCTCAGGAGGGCGTGCCTGGAAGCCGTGCCCTTCAGGGGACAGGGATGGAGCAGCCAGCTGCCTGGCAAGGAGAAGAGGATGGTGAGGGAGCAAGTGACTCAGACAGAGCCGGCAGGAAGGAGAGGTGCAGGGCGGGAGAGGGAGAGGGGGAAAGGGCTCGAGGGGCACCCAGACAGAGGTGAGGATGAGAGCTGAGAAAGAGAAGCAAAGAGGGAGGCCGAGCAGCAGGGCACAGCGCTGCGTGCCTGGCAGGACGGGGTGGGCAGCTGCAGGCTGGGCCCGCAGACACCCCTGACACCTGGAGCAAAGGGGGCCCTCAGCCTCTGCGACTGCGCACATGGCCTCCTGGTGCTCCCCCCAGGTGCCCACAAGCTCTCAGGTCCAGCAAAGGGTCCAGGGATGGCAGGGGTGGGCATTCTGAGCCTTTTCTGCCTTGCCAGCCTAGGCAGTGAGGGAGAGTTCAGGCCTCCCTGGTCTTTGGGGGTCTTGATGGCAGGGGGAATTGACTTGTAAAACACAGATGCTCTGGGCTGAGAAAGATGAGCAGAAGGGATGCAGGGTCTAGAAAGAAGGGGATATAGAGGGACAGTGCTGATTTTGAAAAAAAGGTAGAACTAGAGATTTAAACAAACAAACAAACATTGAAGTCCTGTGAACTGGGGCTCCTAAACTGTTGTTTTGTGGGTTGGCCACATGGTAACTTTTCTGTGAGCTACTGATGGTACAGGGGTGAGGGTGTGTGCCTGTGAGGGTATGAATGTATGAGTGTGTGTGTGGAGCTGAGTGTGTGGTTGTGTGTGCGGGAGAGTAAAGCTGTGGGTGCATGCGACTGTGTGTGTGATGGCAAAGGTGTGATTGTATAGGATGGAATGCGTGATTGTATAAGGATGAGGGTGAGAGTGTGTGTGATTGTGAGCATGTGTGCATACAATTCCTTCTCAGGGTACCGAGGCAGGGTCCTGCGTGGGCTCATGGCAGGATTTAGACATGTCTGGGTGTGACTGGCAGGTGGGGGGACGGGTTGCAACCTACAAAGTTTTGCTCGGAGCGCCCACTCCAGGGTGCAGGGGGTCAACAGGGAGCTGAAATCTTCCCAGAGCAGAGGGGCGGGCATTCTGGCTGCAGGCTGGTCGAGCTCCAGGAAGCCGACTCTAAACCAAAGCGGAAGGCCAGTCCTCCAAGACCGGCCCTGCCAAGCATGCGTCACCCTAAGGGGAGACGTAGCCACCCTCGTAGTCCAGTGCCCCCGACACCCACGGTCCCAGCAATGGGTGACCGTGGCTGATGACAGATAGTGGGGCCACCGGGGATGGCAGAAACCCTGGCAAGGTGTCGGGGTGGGGGTGCATGGGCATGGGGAGCACGTTGAAGCCGAGCCGGGGCCTGAGGCCCTGGGAACAGGTCGGGGCACAAGTCAGTGTGGCCTCAGCTGCAACCACAGCGCGGAGAGCCCGGGGAAGAGGGGATTCAGTACATAAAACAGCAACAATTAAAGACTTCCCCTTGTTTTCAGTAGACTAACATTTATTGAGCACATATTTCTTCCTGCCAGACACTGGAATGCCACAGGTCCAGCCCCTAAGGAACTCGCTGTCCAATGGGCAAAATGAACATATACATGGATGGTTCTGTGCTGCACCGTAACTGAAGATAGTGACAACAGCTCCCATCCTTAGTGCCCACACACGTGGGCACTGCTCGAAGCACCTGACACCTGTTGACTCAGTGCCAGGATCAAGGCAAGGGGGACATCCAGGGAAGGGCTCTGGGACCCAAGCGTGAGTGAGATCCCATCGCCCCCACTGTGGGGAAGTTGTTTCAGAGGAGAACCGTGTTTTCTGCAGGGCTCTAGAATGGGTCAAAGAGGGGATCTGAACTCCTAGCAGCCCTCGTTCCCACCTCCGCCAGGACCGGCTGCTGCCCTGCCTGGCCAGCCTTTGGCCTTCCCAGCTCGGGACTGGCTGGATCAGCCCTGTCTAGACCAGAGCAACAACTGCCCAATCTCTCCAGCCCATCTCTGGGGCTGATATTTTCTGGACCTCCTAGAAACAGCAAACAATGGGGTGGGGGTAGAGGGGGAAGTAGAGATAAAAGTGGGGACATAGGGCTGGAGGTGTTGGGATAGAGACAGAGGGGGCTTATGGGGCTGGGTGTCCAAGGCTCGGCAAACTGGAATCTCCCCAGAACGAGGGAAGGGGAGCCAACTGGGTCCCCCTTCCACCCAGCTCAGAGAAGTTTCACTGCGGAACACAGGGCTGGTTCTTAGAGGTGGTGAGGAAGGCAGAGAGATCCAGGAATGAGCAGGCTGCCCTCAGCTTTAAAAGGGGTCAGAAGATGGGAAGCGGCTGTGGCTCAATCAGTAGGGCTCCCGTTTACCATATGGGAGGCCCCGGGTTCGGTTCCCGGGGCCTCCTGGTGAAGGCAAGCCTGCCCGGACGGCGTGGTTAGCTGACCCAGCGAGCACAAGCAGCAAGGGGGGGATAAATGAATAAATAAATAAAATCTTTAAAAAAAAAAAAAAAGGGGTCAGAAGAGGAGAACAAATGGAGGCCCCCAGATCACCGCCTACCCCCCGTCTCTTCCCACTCCTTGCTCCACGGGTGCCCCAGCCCACCTGTGCACATACCCCCCTCCCCAAATAGCAGCCCCGTGGCTGCTTCGTGACCCAGGGTAGGGTTGCAGCATTTGGGACATAGTTATACTTAAAAAGTATTTCTTGGGGACATACTTACACTAGAAAAGTATCCCTTGTTTATCTGGCATTCAAATTTAACCTGGCAAACTGCTTCTGTTTTGCTAAATCTAGCAACCCTACTGAGAGCAGGGGCTGTGGAGACCCGCAGCCTGGGCTCAGATCCCCGTGTCACCACCTCCTAGCTGTGTGAACCTGTCTGAGGCTCACTTGCCTGGCCACCCTCCCAGGGCTGGGGGAAGAGTGTCCCTTTGCTTGTTTACAGCAATCTCTTTAGGGCAGGGACTGGGTCCTTCATCCTTATTTCCACAAGTGACAACCGTCATCACTGTCCTTGGCCACAGTGGTGGGGGGGGGGGTGCTGGGAGTCACCTCCAGCCTCCAGTTTCAAATCCCTCACCCACACTGCTCCTGATCCAAGCCAACCTGGTTGGCGAGGAGTCCCGGGCAAAGGGGCAAGAGGCAGTACAGAGACCACTGGTGTCGATGGAGGATTGAGAAGGAAGCATGCTCTGGTTTGGGAGATCTCAAACTGCCCCTGATAACTGGAGAGGAGCCCTGTGGGGAAAAGGGAGGGAGAAAGTAACATTTATTCTGTGTCTAGTACATGCCAGGCATTGAGTTCTCTGATTTAGTCCTCGCAAAAGCTTCTCCTTTCCATTTTTCAGCTGAAGAAATACTAGGAGTAGTATTACTATAGGATAAGACCCCTGCCATCCCTCTGCTTGGAACACTTTCCCTCAGGTGGCTCTATGCCCCATTCCTTGCCTCCTTCAGGACGTGGCTCCACTTGGCCTTCCCAGGGAGGCCATTACCGTGTGTGAGATGGAAACCCTCCCCCACACCTCTGCAGATCCTTATCCCCCTTTCCTGCTTCCTTTTTCTCAGAGCACTTCCCATCATCAAATATTTTAAATATCGTGTCTTCCCTACAGAATGTAAGCTCCATGAGGGCAGGTTTTTCAGTCTGCCTTGTTTACTGGCATGTTCCCCATGCATTGCACATATTTTTTGAATGAATTAAAGATAATAATTATGGCCCTGGCGTCTGCTCTCCCGTGGGGCATCATGGCCCTGCTGGGGCACCCCTCCCACTCCTCTGTCGTGCTTTATTAAGAGTGTCCCTTTGCTTGTTTCCTGTTGACTTAATCTCTTTAGGGCAGGGACTGGCTCCTTCATGCTTATTTCCACAGTGCCAGGTCTGGTGCCCAGCAGATGGCAGGGGTTCCTCTTCAGTCTCCCGTTTAACTTTGGTAACCACCTTGTGAGACAGGAAGCATGGGAATAACCCCTCCACTGCCACTTTACCAACGGGGAAACTGAGGCTCAGAGAAGTTAAGTGATTTATTTCAGCAGGAAGATGAGACCCTAGGCCTCCTGATTCAGCTTTTTCTGGCACAGCCCACTGGGGTGGAGGGCCCACAGCCCATACCCCAAGGCTTTGGTGGTAAACACTGCCTGTCAGAACAGGCAAAGGCAGCATACAGGCATCAGGGTTGGACCCGAGGATCCAGCCAGGCTCCTTCTGGCTGAGGCTTGTGGGGGCTGCCCCTGGGCGCCGGTGTGGGTGAGTCCGTGAGGGGGCGATTCCTGCCTGTGACGCACATCTGCCAGGTGTGCTTCAAGGCAAACAGGATGCAAAGCAGGGCATACATAGCCTGTGGCTGCTGCCTGGCAGACACCAGCCCCATCACCAAGCCCCTCCAAGCACTTTGGAGTGTTCTCCTCTCTTGGGGAATTTGTTCCCAGGAGGGCAGGTTGTAGTGTATAGAACCCTAGACAGTCATGGCTTGACCAAAAGGGAGAGGTTCCAAGGAAGAAATATATCACAGATGGAACCAGAGGTTTTTATGTCTGCCCTTCTTGTCAGCCCCTGAGGGTCTTCTGTAGGCAGATTTATACTGGGACCTGGGAGTGATGGGGAGAGGTTATAGTCATTTAATCCTTCATTTGTTCAGTATTTGTTGCATTTCTGCTGTGCTCCAAGCACTGGGGTAAGTGCCGAGAACGTACCAGGGAAACAACCAGACATACCGGCCCCTGTCCTCATTAAACTTGAATTAAAGGAGCTTTGCTGTTGTTTCATTATTTTTAGCTGTCTGTGCTCCAAAGGAGAATTCCTGGATGCTGTGAGGGGGTGAAATAAGGAACCTATTTCAGTCTGGAAGCCAAGGAAGACTTCTTGGAGGAAGTGGTGTTTAAGAAGAGCCTTGGAGGGTGTCTAAAAGTTCCGTTGGGAACCTGCTGGGTAGCAGTAGGTGGCAAGACAGGGTGAGCAGCAAGCATTCCAAGCTCAGGGAGTGGCATGTGATGAGACCTTGAAGGCAAAGGAGTGTGGCTTCTGCAGGTCATGCAAGAAGGGCTCCAAAGTGGCTGGTGCTTGGATCCTGATCTGGCCAGGAAACAGCCCCTCTCTACAGGGATCTGCTAGTCGGAAAGGATCTCCTAGACTGATAGGGAAGACAATGAGCTCAACCAGGGGGTAGCATGCAGCTAGGAGAAGGGAAATATGGGTCTGACCTGAGGGGATATTTGCCATAAATGGACAAGTTCATTTGGAAAGGCTGGCTGAAGAAGGTATGTCTTGGGTTTCAAAGGTGGGGAGGTGTCCCTATTTGGCAGAGAAGAAGGTATAGGAGTTTGAAAAGTTGTATGTGCAAGGCTGAGGAGGTGGGGGTGAGCCTGCTTCAGGATGGAGTTGGAGGTGAGTTGAATGGGTTGGGATGTGTTTTGTCTTTCCAATGAATTTTAGCACCTACAATTTATATGGCAACCACTATGTGCCAAGCAAGCACTGCCCTATCTCATTTAACCCATTTAATAGTACTGAGAGGTAGATAAGACGATCCCCGGTTTACAGAAGAGAAAAAGGAGACTCCGAGGATTAAGTGACTTGTCCAACGTCACATGGAGAAGAAGTGGCAGAACCAGGACTCAAGCAAGCCTTGCCTGCTTTCTAGCTCATTGACTTGCCTCGTTGGTGACTTGACGTCTTAGGGATGGTCCCAGCCTCCTCTGGGGATATGACTGCTACGTTATATATCAGTTAAAACCAAGCGGTTTGCAATCATTAATTGGTAGTAAACAGGCCTGTTTGCGTACAACACACATCCCACCCTCCTTCCCAGCCTCACGGAAGAGCAGCTCGGGATTCTTCTCTGAAAAGGTAAGATGCAGGAGGATGTAAGGTCCTGCCCAAGAGCCCGGAGCAAGTCAGAAAGAATCCAAAATCAGAGCCTTTTCCTTCATCCTGTTGTAATCACACCTTGATTGGCTCCCAGCATAAACTCCACAAGGGTTGATGTCTGTTTTATTGCTCTATCCCCAGTGCCCAGCGTCATGCCTGGCTCATAGTAAGCACACAGCAAATTTTGTTGAAGTAAATCTCTCTGTGGGTGATGCAGTGCTAAGGAGAATTCCACACATATAATCCCTGCCTTCTGGCAGTTCATCACCAAATGCAACATAACACAACATGCACACACATGCACACATGTCCACACCCATAACCCATGCACACAAACACACATCCATAACCCATGCACACACATGCACACACCATGCACACGCATACACACACTTCCATACCCCACACACACATCCACACCCCATGCACACATGCACACACATACACACATCATACACACATGCACACACACCCATACCCCATACACACACCCCACGCACACATGCACACACACCCACACCCCATGCACACACATGCACACTCACACTAAGTAAGCCACTCTTTGAGTTAGCCAAGGCATTGGGGGAACAGCTGTTCTCTTCCCCGGTCGTAGTAAGAGGAAATAGTGTTTTTCTATAAAAAGAGGGATTGGGTTAGAACTAAGCTAGCCAATTTTTCCCAGCAGTGAAATTGGAAACAAAACAATACCACCTTATATTTTCATAGTCTCTTTTTGGAGATTTTTTTTGGGGGGGTTGGGGGGTGGGGAAGTGGGTGGGGAAGTAAATATAACTTACATAATAAAGTATACAAATCTCAAGTGTATAGCTGAATGGGTTTTTATGTACATAGCATATGTTTGTAGTTTTGAAACCCCAACCCAGATAAAGATACAGAGCATTTATAGTACCCCAGAGGCCCATGCATTCTCCCTGAAAATACTCCTTCCTCAGGCAGAGGTAATCACTATATTTTAGTTTGGCCTGTTCCTGACCTTTATATATATAGACTCATACAGTAAATACTCTTTTGTGTCTGGCCTATTTTACTCAACAGCATGTTTGTGAGGTTCATTCATGTTGTTTTGTATGGTGGTTCGTTCTTTTTCATTGCTGTATAGTTTTCTACTGTATACATATATAACAATTCATTTATCCATTCTCCTATTGATAGATATTTGGGTTGTTTCCCAGCTTGGGGCTATTATGAGTAAAACTGCTAATGAACACTCTTGTATGTGTCTTTTGGTGAATATAAGCACTGATTTCTATTAATTACATACCACAAGTGGCCTTGCTGCATAGGCTGATGTTTAGCTTTTGTAGATCTTGCCAGCTTTCAGGATGGTCGTGCCAATTTATGCTTCCATCAGCAATGTATGAGCATATGGACAGTTTTTAAGGCTAGGAAAATGATGATATCCCCTTCCAACTTCGCCGGCCACTTTCCACCAGACAGGATTGAAATATTGGATATTTGAGCTGTGAGCTCCATGTCCTGGGGAAGCCCTCACCAGACCCTGGGAGTCAAGTACTCCTGGTGGTGCCAGGGGTCTGGGGGTGAGAGGCTGAGAGTGACCCAAGGGCTGGGTGGGTTTTGTGGAGAAAGGCTTCTCCAGGAGACAGTCCTGGAGCTCTGAAGGCTGACCCTTGATGCTCAGTGGACTGGAGGTGACACCTCCAAGCTGCTCACAGACAAAAGGCAGGTGGTATTATTCATTCTGGAATGAATTTGTGATTGGGAATTCACCTACCACAGTAGATTCTCCACTCAGCTTCCTACTGCCTCCTTTCTACTGGAACTAATAGCTGTTTTGAGGAGATGGTCCCAGCTTCATGGGGAGAGGTAGGGGAGATAGTCCAGGATGTCTCTTGCCCCACTGAAGAGACTGAAGGACAAAGAACCTTTAAGGAACCCTGGAGAGGAAGCAGTAACCAGAAAGGAAAGGTTTATGGAGGGAGAACAGAAGGGGGGCTTGCTCTAATTAGCTTTAAGGGTCTCCCAGGGTAATTGCCCTAATCTTGCCGGTGATTGACCTTTAATTTGTCCACAGTTAAAAAAAACAACCATGTTACTCTGTGGGCTCACCTCTGCCACCATGACCTAGGAATGCTTGGCGAGAAAGAAATAAAAGGAACACAGAGTAGCTGTTAAAGGCACTGGTTTTGGGGTCGGTGACACCTGGATCAAGTCTGTCCTGGCTCTGTCCATTACCTTCCATGAGGCCTTGAGCAAGATACCATCTGCCTGACTTATTAAGATCCCTTTCAGACTCGGTATTCTCTTTACTGAGAGCAAAGAGAAAAAATGGAAGGATCGCAGCTGGACATAAATTTGAGGTTGGGTACCAATGTAAACTACAGAATCACTGTGAAAGTGTGAAGGGGAGAAAGCATTTCACCTGGGGGTTGGGTTGGAGTCCTACTTGGTGTAAAATGAGTGATGTACCAGGGGTGCGGGTCACTTAGGGCCACTTGTCCCCCACCCCTGGAAGCTGAGTCATGAAGGTGTGAGTTTGTGGAAATGACCACAATTCAATTGTCCATGGAGTGCTCGGTTTAGTGGCAGATCTGGGCCCTGCTCACGGCTCCCTCTGGTCACTCTGACCCAGTGAAGGGTAGGATTTCTGACCTTCTCCCCAAGGCTCCAGGCCTGTGCTCTCACTTATTCCACCCCCTAGGAGGACTTCCCTGCCCTGGGGACCCACCCCAGTGGCTTCCTTCCCTTGGCTACAATGCTTTTGAAATTGGCTGACGCATTTCCTGCGGTCCCAGGCAGAGTTGGTCTAATGGCTCACGGGGCTTCCTCTCTCCCCAGGAACTGTAGGCAGGCCAAGCTTGGGAAGGGAATGGGCATTGGGCCTGCCTACCAGCTCAGGAGGGGTGCTGGGGAGGAGGCAGGGCCAGGCTGAGCTGGGAGGTGCTGGGGCCAGCTATGGATTATGTACAGGGGGCAGAGACAACCAGCCCTGGCTCTTTGAGAAAGTTGGGACAGAGCTCCATTTCCATCCTCTAAGGCAGCCTGAGATGGCTTCCTGAGGGAGCAGGGGTCTGAGGTAGCTCAGGGAAAGAACCAGTGTATATGAAACTTCGCCAGGTAACTTCAGGCAATCACTTCACATGTAACGTTCCAAATGCTGAGTTCTAAACTTGGCTGATCATTTCAGTTCGGGGCTGACATCCATGAAGCTCTGGGTCCTGAAACTCACTCTCTGGGCTCTAGATGCTCCTTCCCTAATGATAAAAATGGTGGGGAGTGGATGTAGCTCAGTGGTTGAGCACCTGCTTCCCGTGTACCAGGTCCTGGGTTCAATCCCCGGTACCTCCTTAAAAAAAAAAAAAAGAAAAGAAAAAGAAAGGTAATAGCAGTAATCTTCATAATAGGGGCCCAGTCTTGTGACCCTGCCAGAGGCAGAATACACACGGGCCACTCCCTGTCTGGAAAATCTTTAGACCTTCAGGCAAAGTGTCAAGAGTCAAAGGCTAGGAATTGACCTCAGGAGAGGCCCCTCCTTCTCCACTTCATCCCGTCACTCCTAGAAAAGTTAGAACTAGAGAAGAGGCCTAGCTCCTGCAGATGCCTCAGCCAAGACCACCAAAAAACATGTGTTTCTTAAACTACCAAACATCAGGCTCTGGGTAGGGTCAGGTGAGGAAGGGCTGGGAGGAGGGGAGGGGAGGGAAGGTGGAGGAAAGGTCCCCATAGCTGTTAGATGGTGAGTAGAAGAACCCTTCCCTCTTCATATTTTGTGGGGCCTCAGCCTAGAGGCTCTTGGAGACCCTCTGGTGAAACGGGGCAGGCACAGAAGATGAATAGGTAGAGGACATGCTAAGCCACAGGCTATTTTTGCACTGCATTTGCATGCATTTCATTTTTCCTCTAGAAAATCTAGAGATTCCCCTGGCCCTACTCTCTCACCGTCCTCCCTCTCTGATGTTCTGGGACTGGCAAGCCCAAGTGGTGGGGGTGGGGTGGGAGTGGGCTGCACCGCCCCACCCCCCCAGCTCTGTGCTGCTGGGACAGCAAGGGGGTGGGTGTCCTGTTCCCTGAGTCTGAGGCCCCCAGGGGAGGGAAAGCTGGAGTTAGAAGTTGGTGTATGGGAGGACAGGGAGACCTCTCCTGAAAGGCTGGGAGTGGGAGATGCAGAGTGGTTGGGGATGAGGAGCTTTCAGGCTCCAGGCTTTTTTCTAGATAGGGCTGGGGAAGGAAGGAAGCCAGATGAGGTGCCTCCTACTGAATCCTTGTGCAGTTTTGTTTCCTATTACAAAGCAGGCTTTTGACATCAAATGCCTTTCCTTCAGCCCCAGCCCCAGCCCTAGCCCATCCCTGTATTTCCTTGGATGCTGTAGACAGGAGGGAGAGGTCCCTGAGAGACAGGGCCCTGTGCAGCCATGGCGTGTACCCACGGCAGCTGACTGGGCTCATGATCAAGCAAAAACAGGAGTCCTGGGACCCCTTTGTCTCAAAGCTCTTAGGCGGGCACTGGGGTGGGCCTGGGTTGCTGAACTCTAGCTGGCTTCTGATTGGTCAAGGGCAAGTAATCCCAGAGTGCACTCGGGCACCAGCACTCAGTAGCCCCGGAGGACTTCAGCTCCACCCAGGTCTGAGGAGGTCCTACTTCTTCGCACCTTTTCTCTCATCTCCTAGTTTTCTTTGGGGAAAGAAAACATCCATGTAATTTTTTATTATGAACATTTAATTAGGACCCCTTAGCTCTGTTAGCCATCCAGGGCACATCCCCACTGCTCTTCCCAGCTGCTGCTGACAAGGCTCATTTTGTTCTGGGTGGGGAGCATGACTTCTGCCTCATCCTCCACCCAAGGAGCAGAGCGGACAGTGGGGGCAGAGGGAGGTGGTAACAGGAGCCTAGGCCCTGAGGAAAGCTTCCTCACGGGATTAAATCATCCACCAGGGGGAATGGATATGGGTCAAGCAATTGAGCGCCTGCTTCCCACATGGGAAGTCCTGGGTTCAGTTCCCGGTGCCTCCTAAAAACAAAAACAATGGGTGAACAAACGAAAAAACCAACTCAGGGGAGCCGATTTGGCTCAGTGGTTGAGCTCCCGCTTCCCACTTATGAGGTCCCTGGGTTCAATCCCTGGCTCTGGTACCTCAAAACAACAACAACAAAACAAACATCCACCAAGAGCAACAGGAAAGCCTGGGATGAGTATGGAGGGCCGGAGAAGGTTTGGAACACTGGTGAGGCCTCTCCAAGCACCAGAAAGCAGGAATGGCCAGACCGAGCCTGGTGACAGCAACCCACAGGGCTGCTGATTCAACTCCTAAGGAATGGCTTGAGTTCATCTCTCCTGAGGAGAAGCCAGGCTAGATGAGTAGGAGACAATTTCTAGAGCCAGAAAACAAACAAATAAGCTGCTTGGGCATACCAGGAGTGCTTTGCACAGCCATAGTACGGCCCAAACACAGGTTCCGGGCACACCCACAGGAGCTGGTACATGTACACTGGCTCTATGCACGCCATGGAGAACATAGACAGGCACAGACTGGAACAGTCCAAAAGACTCTTCCTAGATTTATGCTCCAGTGTTGCTTTCCTTTAGGCGAAGCTCCATCTTGTTCTGATTTGTAAAATCATGATGTCTCTATGATAGAGCAGACCCTGGAGTTAATGCAGTCCACCCCTCCCCCATTTTACACTTGAAAAGACTGAAGCCAAGTAGGGTCAGATGACTTACCTAAGTTCACACAGGTAGTAGGCAAATTTTCTTTTGAAGTTATAGAATTTGAAATTTGGAACACATAGAGTTTTGGGTGACTTGAAGGCCTGGGCAGCTAGGAGGAAATGGAGCCAGGCTTTGGAGACCTGAAGACCTGAACTCATATCCAGGCTCAGTCTCTTTCTAAATGAGTGTCCTTTGATAAGTTACTGACCCTTTCTGAGCTCCAGTTCCCTTATCTTTAAAATGCAAGTAATCAGCCCTACTATGTAAGGTCATTGCAAGGTTTAGTAATGGCACACATTAGAAGTCTGGCACACAGTAGATTCTCAATAGGTTCCATAATTCTTTGATAAAGTGGTAGAGCAATTAACCACAGTGGTTATTAAATAATACTTATCATGTAGTAGGCTTTATCCTTGAAGCTGGGGAGACTAAGAGAGGTGGCCTCCCTGCACCCATGGACGTAGAGCATGGGATAAAGACAAGAAAGTTACTGCTGTGCCATGTTACAGTGTCATAGAGGATAGAGAGAAGAGACAACTAATCCAGATGGTGTGTCAGGGAAGTGAGGAGCCCTCGAGATTACCTTCAGGAATAGAAGCTGAAGTTAAATGCGGAGAATAAATATACTTTAGCCAGGAAAAGAGGGAAGGAAAGGAGACAAGTTGAGAGAAGAACAAGGACAAAGACCCAGATGCTGGAAAATACATGGCTGGAGGAAAACGGCGGGTAGAGGTGGTGGGATTAATGGGTAGGAAGGAGGAATGAATCAGAAGGGTTGGGGAGCCTTTTAATACAGCCATGTGACTAGCTCTAAGTTCTCAACAGAAAAGCAAATTTAATAGTGAACTTTGCTTCAGTTTACTCTTTTCTTCTCAAAAGTAATTGCTTCATGGTTTGCTAAAAACTTTTTGCCTTTATTAAAGGTGGCTGGCAGATGAAAATGTTGGCTCAGAGCTAGGCTCCTTGGTACAAAAGGAAGAACTTGTGAAATTCAAACATACATGACAAATGCAAGTCCCTATTCACTTACTATTAGCTTAACAAATAACTGAACAAACTACTGCTTTGAGTCTTTAACTGGGAGGGTCCCCAATCCCTCCAGCTAGAGACTCACCATCATTATGTTATTAATGTATTTAACACATTGCAGGTGATGGCTCTTAAGGTTGTGCTTGGGCTGGCAGACAGGGATGGGGAATTTTCATAGTAAGCAATTCAATGAAATATTCATTCAAACGGATTCAGCAAATATTTGCCAGGCTCTGTTCTAGGTGCTTGAGGATACAGGCAGAACCAGATAAGGTTCCTGGACTCCTGAGGTTTACATTCTAATTAAACTGCTACTTTGTGGTTCACAGCATGTCAGAAGAGAAACTCAGCCATCCCAACAAAGATTGCCTAGCAGACTGGTTAAGGGCCTGGCCTTTCTTTTTTAAAGCCTGACTTTTTTTTTTTTTTTAAGATTTATTTTATTTCTTCCCACCCCCCTCATTGTTTGCCCTTGCTGTGTCTGTTCTTCTTCCTTGTATCTTTAGGAGGCACCGGGAACCAAACCCAGGACCTCTGATGTGGGAGGGAGGCACCTAATCACTTGAGCCACCTCCGTTTCCTGCTTTGCTGTGTCTCTCTTTGTGTTTTTCTTCTTGGGTCTCTTGTTGCATCAGTTTGCCACACCTGCCCATCGCGTCAGCTTGCTGTCTTCTCTAGGAGACACCAGGATCCGAATCAGGGACCTCCACGTGGTAGGCAGGAGCTCAGTCGCTTGAGCCACATCTGCTTCCCAGCCTGACATTTTTGACATTTCAGACCAAACTTGGGCTTGAATTCCATCTGTTTGAACACAGGCAAGTGGTTTAATCTTCTGGGGGCTCTTGAGAGTAAAGTGGGAGATACAGAACCTACTTCACGGGTTGTTTTGAAGATTAAAGGATACAAAAGATGTGAAGTGCTTTACACCAAGATCAGTATATAATAAGCCCTCAGTAATTGATAACCACTTGTATTAATGATCTTTGGGACAAAGTCAAAAGTGGAGTGAGTGAGTAGAAAAGGGACTTTAATATGGTGAAGAGGAAAGTAGTGAATTTAGGGGGAAATAATCCAGATCACACTTACAAAGCCTTCAGAAGGAGGATTTCTCAAGGGTCAGGATTGGTTTTGTTCACTCTGTCTCTCCAGCATCTAGCACATAATAGGTCCTTAATAATGAGCTCTCAGTGAATGGTCTTTGGCTCTTGGCCAGGACCCAGGAGGGGCAGCTAGGTGTCAACTGAGCAGTTCCAGGAAGACACTGTCCATGGGCTACTCTGGCCAAGAAAGGTCAATAGAACCTGGGACATCATCAGGAACTGGGTCATTTGTGAAATAAGCAAACCCTGCATGGAAACCTGGCAACATAATTTTGAAAAGAGTGCAGAGAACAAAAATTCAGGGGAGAGCAGGCTAGGGTTAGGGAAGGGGAGGGATTATTTTGCAAGAGGAAAACCTTGGGGCAAGTGCCCTGGAGAGACTTTGGCCTTTAATCTTCCTCAGAGAATCTGCTTCACCCTGAGCCACCCAAAATTGAAAGACATCTTTCCCTGGTTTTGGGGGCAAAGCAAGGATATTTGGGCAGTGCTTCACCCTTATATGCTCATAGATTCAGGGAATATTATTGCTGGACAGAACTTCAGTCCACTTTCCCCCCATAGAACACTTGAGGGCAATGAGGCCCAGAGAGGGGCAGTGACTTGATCAATGAAGCACAGTGAGCAGGAATCAGGACCCACACCAGGTGGCTGATCCTCGGGTCAGTGCACACAATTTGCAAATGACACATGCATATTGTATCTGAGCTCCTAACTGGGACATCTAACTGCCTGCTGACATCTCTTTTTAGATGTCTCAAAGGTTCCTCCAAATCAACACACCCAAGACTGAATCCTTAAGCTTCTCCCCAGCCTGGCCAGTAATGGGCAGCCCAGCCTAGATACTCAGGTGAGCAAGCCTAGACACACTCACACTCTCTCCCCAACACCTCCATATCTAATCTATTACTAACTTCTAATTTTACCTTCTAAATATTTCTGCACTCCCTCCTCTTTTTCCCACCTCCTATGTCATCACTGTGTGCAAATTATGTGACCCTGCACTTCTGGACTACTTTTTTTTTTTTTACTTGGTACTGGGGATCAAACCTGGGACCGTATGTGGGAAGCAGGCGCTCAGCCACTTGAGCTACATCTGCTCCCCCTTGTGCCTCTTTCTGAAACAAGATGGCACAGACGGCAAGATACATCACTTTTGAAGACGTTGCAACCAGTCTCTTTAACCCTTACTTATTTGTGGTTGTAACCAGATACTTCCTTAACCTCCCTATGGCTTCCCTGTAGACTGACCCTCTTAGAGCCGGGTTACCCCAGCCCCAACTAGCTCTAACCAGTTCTCAAAGACTCCTCAAGACCACACTTATGCACTCCTTACTGTAACTGAAAGTAACCTAATGATGCCAGGCCAGCTAAAACTCCACCCACTCATCCTGCTAAAGATGCCATTCTTTGCTCATGCAATGACTGAGTTAGCATGATGCCTATCTGTGCATGCTCCCTGCTATCATGCCTGTACTGTAACCCTCCCCTGATCAGATGACCTATGAACAATCTATCAGAAGATATCCACCCAACTTCTGTCACTGTCCCCACCTCCCTTTGTTCCTATCCTGTAAAACTTCCCCAAGGTTTCAAGTTTCCTTGCCTCCTGTCTCCTTGACAGTCAACTTTGCAATAAAACCCTCCTTTCTTGAAATCCTGGTATCACGGCATTGATTCCTATGTGCATCAGGCAAGGAGCCACTTGCTCAGTAATACTTTTGCACGTGAACACAGTTGTGCTACAAAACTTGTCTCCTAATTCATTTCCTTTATAGGTTCCTAAAGAAGATCATGATGTACTAAGTGGAGCAAACAATAGGATAAAGTGATGTTGCACTATGACCCTACTGTAGTTTCTAAAAGAGTATGAGCACACATGCAACACTGAGATACAGATGATTATTCTTCCTTTTTTCCTCTCTTTCTCTCTCTCTCTCCCTTCTCTTTTTGTAAGTTTTTCATAATAAATATGTATTACTTTGGTAAAGGGAAAAAGGTATAAGAACTTTTCTGAATATATATTTCACACCTCCACAAAGCTAAAAAATGGAAGCTCATGTGTTCAGACACCCAAGAATGGAAACCATATTCTCCCTCTCAGTGGGAAACCTGTTTAAAGGTACAAATCATTTCACTTCTGTAGTCAGGGTTCTCTAGGGAAACAGAACCAACAGGAGATATCTATAAATATTATGAGATTTTTGTAAAAATTTTCTCATGCGACTGTGGGGATGTGGAAATCCAAATTCCATAGGGCAGGCTGTAAGCTGGAAACTCCAATCAAGGTTTCCAACAAATTCTCCAGGAGAAGCTAGCTGGCTAAAGTAGAGATGGAAATTCTCTTTCTAACTGCTGAAATCATCATCCAACTGATTGGACGAGACTTCTCTCATTGTTGAAAGCAATCTCCTCAGTTGATTGCAGATGTAATCAGCCATAGATTCAATCAACTTACTGATGATTTAAGTCCATGAAATATCCTCACAGGAAAATCAGGCCAGTGCTTGCTTGACCAAACACCTGGACACCATCACCTAGCCAAGTGGACACATGACCTTACCATCACAACTTGCTTTCTCTATTTCTCCCTGCACCCCTCCTCTCCCCAATACTCTTTCTGTTCCAAGTGACAGAACATCCAACTCAAATGAACCTAGGCAAAAAAGACAAGGTATTGCTCACCTAACTTGACAATGCCAGTCATGGAATCTCTAGGTGCTCAAGGGATGTCCTCAGGAATCAGCCTTTCTTTGTCCTTGGCTCAGTCTCCTCCCATGGTGGCAAGATGCCCACTGGTATCCCCAGGCTCATATATGCAACCAGTGGGGAGAGTTTCTTTTCCACAGTAGTTCCAGCTAAAGTTCTGGTCCCGATCCCTGAATGATTGCTGTGGCCAGGGATTGGGGTGGTTGTGAAATCTCTTATGGCCAATCCTGGGCCAGGTGCTTCCTTCTGGCCATCAAGAATATAGGAATCATACTGACTATAAACAGATGGTTTAGAATTGGAACACTTTTGCCAGAATAAGGAGGCAGGGATGCTAGGCAGCTAAAACAAAAGGTGACTATTGCACGCTGAGCTCCCAGCTCTAAGCTCTACACACAGTAGGTACTCAATACAGTGCTGATGGCTGGAACCATCTGGAGACAGCAGGAATAGTGAGTTGGCAGCAAGAACTTCCTAGGTCCCATATCAGTGGCTGAACCTCCATCTGCTTCCATCTATGTCAAAAAGCTCATCTTAACATCCAGAGAGAGAGAGAGAGATTCTGGGTTCATGGAGTTCCCAGAATGCTTTGAGGAGGTAGAGACAGATATTAGCATAGAAAACTGCCCTTGAACTTCTCCAAATACCATATGCCCAGAAGGCTGAGCTTGATAACCAGTAGAACTGGGGCCCAGACTGGCTAAGCAAGTCACTTAGGATGCCTGGAATTGCCTGGTGCATGGTGTCCTGTGCCGCATCCCAGAGCCCAGGCCCACAGGCTGGTAGGTACTCAGTGAGCACTGATTGAGCTCTCAAAGGAAAAGCCTCTTTCTAAACATGTTGAGGGTGCAAGATAAAGAGGAAGCATAGCTGCTGACCAAGGGCAGTCCCCAGCCTGTTGGGAGAAGCATACCAATTCAAGGCTGAGCCTGCCCTTTGGGGCATCAGGCCCATGCATCAGCCTCTGTTAGAGAGATGGCGTGGTAGCCACCTCCATACCAGAGTTCAAGCTCATCCCCAAACCATCTTTGCTTCCCTTCCCCATTCTTTTCCCTCTGCCTTCTGTGATTCCAGCATGTTTTGACCACATAGCTGGTTTTGACCACATAGTTCACAACCCACTGCCCCCAGGAGAACTTCTCTCACCTTGGTCCAGACCATATGCCTGGAAGGTACCATCAGACAATGCTGGAACAGCCTTTCTTGGCCGAATCTCTGCCAGAGGGCAAAGGCCTGAGGGAGCCTAGCTGTAAGCCTGAAGAGAGGAGTAAGGCTGGTTCTGGCTGGGGCCTCTTAGGTAGGTTTCCCCCAGGGTCCTCCATTACCCAACCCTCATCTGTGAGGCTGGAAGAAAGCAGGCAAAGGAGAAAGTGACAGTGAGATTGTCTCTTAGGGGTGGAGAGGGAAGTGAGAGGGGACAGTGCTGAGAAGCCCAAGAGCTGACTGGGCAGATGTGAGGCTAACAAGTCACACCCAGCTTGCCAATTCCTCAGGAGCTTCCTGGAGAAACTGGGCCCGGCACTTTCTGGATCAGCAGGTCGGCAGTGAGATCACAGGGCTGGTGAGGCCATGTGGGTGAGCCTGTCTCCTCCTTTCCCTCCCCCTTCTTCCTACTTCCTCAACCCTTGCCTTGCCCTCCGCCCCACCCCCTCCAGTTTTCACTCCTCCCCCTCCCCCTCCTCCCCTGCCATAGGCCTCAGGCTCACACAGTTCAAGGCCCGTGCTAAATCTGTGTGCACCATTGGTGGTGTGTGGCGTTGGAGATGCCTCTGGCAGGGTCTCCCACAGGAGTTTTTCTTGATCTTTCTGCTGCCACCTAGAAGACAGATTGTCATGTTCCAGGCAAGTTCTCAATGAACGTTTGATAAAGGAATGGATGACTGAATGAACACCTGTTATCTGATTTGAACCCTATAGCAATCCTTGGAGGTAGTACAACCAGTTACTGTTATTTGCCATTTACAGCTGGGGGAAACTGAGACGCAGAGAAATTATGTCGTCACTTGGGGTATGCAATGACCAGCTGCATCAGTACCCAGTTCTTCTGACACCCATGACCCCAGTGAAGCAGGCTAGATAGGAAATCAATAGATGGATCTGGAACCTTTGGGCAAGAAGTCCACGTGGATATTGATACCTCCAGGATGGCTGCTGGAAGACTCTCACAGATTATGCCATTTGGAATGAGATTTCCTCTGGAAGCCAGGAGAAACCCCAGATATTCTCCAGGGACATGATCATTGGGCCTTCCTGGGGGGATTGATGGGTGGGATAATCAATCAAAACAGCAAACAGCGGGGACTACTCTCATGTCATTAGCAAAGGGGCAGAATACTTAATGGTTTAAAAGGTAAGCGCAAAGTTCAAATCTCTCTCTCTCTTGCCTTTGGACCCCTGTTCTGGCTTTCTTTGCTCCTGCAAGGATCAACACGCAAGTAAAACCTGGGCATTTATAACCTATAATGGGAAATTGTAGTCTGTAAATCAGCCCTCTTTATCACTCTTCAGCCCCTTCCTCTCTACCTGGGACCTATAATTGGTTATTTTCTCCCATTTCTCTTCCCTCCCTACCTTAATAAATTACTGGCCTAATCAATGTGGTGTGCTCTTGAAATTCATTTTTTGCAGCATAGTCAAGAACCTAGACAAAATCCGGTTACACCAGTTCTTGCCCTAATGCCCACTGCCTGTCCTTCTCACCCGCCTGCACCTTCTTGGCTACTTCTTGGGGCTCAAACTGAGGAGTGGGGCACAACAAGGGCACAGGGGTCATGTGGGCAGATTTCCACTCTGCTGGCTCTGGGCTGTGGACACGGTCAGTCTGGGTTGCTCTCTCTGGCCTTAACCCGGAGCTCACAACATTCTGTGGGGGGCCTCTCCCACTTCACTCAATGCAGGGACAGCACTAGGGGTTAGCCAGCACCGAGCAGCCCTGTCAGAGGCTCCACTGTGGTTACAGCGAAACCAAACCTGGCCAGTCATGACCTTTAACCTGCTGGCAGGTGGGCATGGCTCAACGTAGGGGACCTCCTCAACTTCATGACCAAGGGGAATTAAAGAATTCCCTGGGGTTTGGAGATTGGAGATGCTGCAACTCTTTTAGTATCTTCATGGGTGGCCTTATGGTCCCCACAGCAGAATTAGGGGAGCTTTCTTAACACCCAAAAAGGCTTTAACCTTGGGAGCAGCCTTAGCAGGAGACAGCCTCAGGGTCCCGGGAAAACCTCCTGCCCCTCTAAACCGACAATCAGTTGCCATGAGGTCTTGAACCTGGTGGAGGAAGGGTAACAATACTTTAAAATGTATTAGGTTGGGGGTCGGATGTGGCTCAACTGGTTGGGCGTCCGTCTCCCATATGGAGGGACCCAGGTTCGATCCCCGGGACCTCCCGGTAAGAAAAATAATAATAATAAATAAAATAAAATAAAATAAAATGTATTAGGTTACATGTTTCTTGCTGTCAATCTATCTCTTCTCCCAAACAATTTTTTTTTTCGAGGTCATGGTAGTGGGATTGATGAGGCATCAACTAGAGCCACTAGCCAAATGTGGCTATTTAAATTTAAATTAATAAAATAAAATAAAATGTAAAATTCTGCAGTTGCACACTCTGCACATTTCAAGTGCTCAATAGCTCCTGTATAGGGATATAGATATAGAACCTGTCCTCTACTGCAGAAAGTTCTGCTGGGCAGGGATGGGCAAGAGGCTGACCTTCCCTGCCCCCAACAGTGGCTCCCTGAATAGCCTCACGGGACACTTTTTGAAATCGAACATGTCCTGGGCATGTGAGCGGGAGGTGAGGCTAAGCTGCCTTGTCATCTCAGCTGGGAGTCTTTATGGCCTTCTAGGAAGGCACCACCTTGCCACTCTCACCCCTGCCAGGGCTGTAGGGGCCCCTCCCTTGGTGGGACCCTAGCAGCCCTGTGCGCGGCAGAGGAGTGGCACGTGGCGGGGCAAAGAATGCTCCTGATCCTGGAGCAGGCATGAACTCCTGATCCCGGCCCCCCTGGAAGGTCCGGGGCGAGAGCCGTCCAAGGCCGCAGTGACTCAGCACGGAGCCCAGCGCAGAGCCGGGGGAGACGCTGGGGATGCCGGGCTTGCTCCCCTCCTCCCTCACTGCGGGGTGGCCAGATTGGGGGCAGCAGCCAGGGCCAAAGCCCGCCCTCCTTGGCTTTGTCCCCTCCTTTCCCCTGGCTCCCACCAGCAGTCCCCGCATACCCTGCGGTTAATTATTAACTTCTCCTCCAGGGTAGGCAGCCAGCCTCCCAGCGTGAAGCTGAAGGTCCACAGGAGGTGAGGCACCCAGGGAGCCTTGAGGCGGGCCAGGCCCCTCATCTTGCCTCGGGAAGCAGAGGCCCAGGGAGGGATGTGACTCACGTGAGGTCACGAGGTCACGAGGGCGCTCCACCTGCTGAACATCTGATCGCTGGGAAGGGATTTGAACCATTAACTTCTTTCCTCTCTTGGGCTCCACACAGCTCCACTCTCCCGGCTCGTCGCTCTCCTGGCCGGGCCCGACCCACCGGGCAAGGCGCTCAGAGCGCTGGGTGCGCCTGGGATACCAATTGTCTATGGGGTGGCCGCCTCCTGCCCGCGACCTCGCGGAGCTTTCACATACCTGGCTGATTTAATCCAACCTCATTTTACAGATGAACAAACAGAAACTCAAAGCTGAAGCGACTTGTCCAAACTCTTGCAGCTCACAGGCAGAGCCGGGATTCAAACCCGGGTCCCAGACGCAGATCCTGTGTCCTTCTACCAGGGATTATGGGTCTCTTTTCCCCCTTCGCTCACAAATCATTACACAAATCATTGCTCTAACCTTAATCAATCAGAAGATCCTGCCGAGGATTGATGTCACGTTATAAAATGTTCCTTTGGGCTGAAAGCTGTTAAGTGAGGTGCCCCACCCTCAGGGTGTTGATTCACGGCCCTTCACTTTCTGGAGGTGGAAAGACCAGGGAGAGAACTTAGGCACAAAAACAAAGACTCACGCATTCTGAAATGAAGCTGGAAGTGCTGGGAAACAAGGTTTCCCTGTCTCTAGGGTAAAAGGAGGCACACAGGTTCCTGCAGGCTCTGGGCAAGGGCCCGGCCTCCCTGGAGTCCGTCTGCCCCATCTAAGGCTGGCTGGGCACGCAGGGGCCTCTGGAAGTTGCTGCCCTGGCTGAGCACCACCCTGACGGAGGGCACCTCTGGGGCTGTTAGCAGGGAGCTCGAGTTTCGTTCCACTCCTCACCACGAGATGTCACTGCTGCTCACAATTAGAGGGCAGTGAGCAAGACCCAATCCCACCCCCAGTCCTGCTGAAACTGAAACTCTGGGGTGGGGCCCAGCAGTCTGTTTTTTAACCAGCCCTCCAGGGGCTTGTGATGCAGGCTCAAACCTGAGAACCACCGGAATAGGTCGTTCTGCAGACCCAACTGCCCCAGAGGGGCTCCCTCTGCAGGTGGTCAAGGCAACTCGGTCTGTCACCCATCCAGAATTCACACCCTGCTGCCTAAGGGGGTGGGCGGTGAGATTTACCATCAGAGTTTCCATTTCCTCAACAGCAAAATGGGGCAAGTAGTGGCCACCCGACAGAGGCTAAAACAAGACAGTGTCTGTGAAAATGCTTTTGCAAAGGGTAGAAGGTTAGGCTGTGAAGTGTGGCTGTGGCCGATTTTCTTTCCTGAGTGAGAAGCTCCAGAGCACTGAAAGGCTCTTTTCTTTCTTTCCTTCCCTCCAACACTCCTGTTTCTTGCCTTGCCGAGAATCATCTTTCGGGGAGTCAAGTTCAATGCAGCAGCATGCAGCACGGTAGCTCAGCATTCAGTGAGCACTTGCCATGCTTCACACTGAGTTAAGTTATGTGGATTACTTTATTTAATCCTCACACAGCTTTACAAGGTAGGTGCTATCAGGATGCTGATAAGGAAACTGAGTCACAGAGAGGAAATGACCGTGTGGTTGGCAAGTGGTAGGGCTGGATTTGAACTCAGGTGGCCCGTCACCATGCTCACACTCCCAAGTGCTCCTCAGTGCTGCCTCCCTAAGGCTCACCTCCCAAGGCCCTGCGTGGTGGGGAACAGCCTGGGGTAGTGGAACGAGCACTGGTTTGGATGCGCAGTCATGGCTTTGCCACTTTCAAGCTCTGTGATCATGAGTGAATCACTTAACTTCTTTGAAAGAGACTCATAGAGGGTGGCTTATGCAACATACACAGCAGAGTGTCCAGTATATAGTAGATGCTCAATACATTAGTGTGTTCAACAGCCTCTTCTCTCCCCATTGTCCCCTTCTCAGATCAAAGACAGATCCAGGGTCCAGAGGGACAAAAGGCATATCCTGTGTCCTCATACTATCCCTGCAAGGCTTGTCATGAGGCTGGAGTGGGGCCAGGAGACAGGCTCCAATCCTGGACCTGGCTTACTACAGTCCCCCCAGGGGTGTCCTGCCTGCTGATGAGGAGTCCCTGGTATTGGGCTGTTCACCTGTTTCGCACCGTGGCCTACCTGAGCTCCCCTGGAGCAGTCCAGGGCAGGTGTGGTGTTGGCCAGGGAAGGGGGCTCTGCTACGCCTTATTTCTCCAGCTCCCCTTCTGAAACACGTCCAGCCCCGCTCCTCACCCAGTCTGTGGACTCTCTGACTGGGCAGAGGTCCACAGCTACCAGAGAGGGCTCTCATTTGTGTGGGCTGGGATAGCCAAGTGAGTGTGGAATGTGGAGGCATGCAGGCCTGGGCTTGAATCCTAACTCTGTCTTTTATTAGATATTTAGCTTTGAGTAAATCCCTTTGATTTGCCTCGGTTTCTCCATATATTCAAGAACTCATATTTTAAAATATTTTCAAAAAAGTACAGACAAATCATTTGAATTCCTGTCCCTCCCTCACATTCGGACTTTTTCTTCAATTATAATTCAACTCTGAGCCAGAGCCTCTGTTTACCTAGAGGAAGCTCCTACACCTTCCCTTCTAACCCCCTATGGAAGGGTGTGCGGTCCTAAAATGTCCTGACGCCCTAGTCAGGGCAGCCAGCATGCCCCCCTCTCTGCCAGAGATGCAGGCTTCCCTCCCTTGCATCGCTCTGTTCAAGATCCAGAGTCTCTGGAGAGTGTGTTCAACTGCCCAGCCCTGGCTTCGGGCCAACCTTGGCTAGGGAAGAGCAGGACACCCCACTGTCTATTGAAGCAAAACTGTATATGCAGGGAAAAGGGCAATTCTCCAACAGGAAAAAAAAAAAAAGTCCCCCATGGGGGGAGGTGAGGGACAGTTATATTTGTTCATGAAACACCAAGCTCTGGTTGGTGTGGGGTAGACTCCAGGGTGCCCTCACAGCCCCCCACCTTCTGGTGTTTATGCCCAGGTTCTGTAGGAGCATTCTGGGGTAACATTCAGGGGTAATGGGGCACTTATTCTGCAGCTTACTCGCAAATCACTCAGAAAAAGACTAATGATAATGGTGTATATATAAAACTAAAAAGTGCACAAACGTGGTAAAATGTTGACAGTTGGGGAATCAGTCTGAAGAGGGTATGGGAGGTCTTTTACTATTCTTGCAGCTTTTCTTTAAGTTTGAAATTATTTGAAACAAAACAAAACCACAATATATTGAGCAACAGAAGCCAAACACAAAAGAGAACATACTGTATGATTTCACTGATTTGAAGTTCTGAAACAGGCAAAGCTGATCTATGGTAGTAGAAATCAGAACAGTTGTTGCCTTGGGGGGAGGGTGGTGTTGACTGGAAGGGGCACAAGGGAACTTTCTGGGGGTGATGGATGTTTCTGAATGTTGACTCAGGCGTTGGTTAGATGGGTGTATAAAATTATAAAAACTCAGGGCTGTACACTTAAAATTTTATTTTATTATGTATAAATTACACCTTGGTTAAAAAGGATATGTGCAAGAGAGGATAAACAAAGCTGGAAATTTGTTCTTGAAAAGACCAGTAAAAATGACAAACCTCTGTTGATCCTGATCAAGAAAAAAATAGTGTAATATCAAACCAGCCAACAATATCAGGAATGAAAGAATGCATCCCTACAGATAATGTTGAACATAAAAAGATAATGGGATTGTTAATTATTATTTTTAAATGGTAATTAAGATTTTATACATTTGTTTTATGTATGTTACAGATCACGAGATATATATACATACACATATTTAATTACATGGCTGGAAACAGCAGGACAGGGGGGAAATAAAAGTGGGTGAAAACAAAAGATAAAGCCAAGAGGAAGATTGCCTGCCAGTGCAGTGTGCACTTTCCAAATCAGGAAATCAGCGTTGTACCAACATTACCATCCAATCTGGAGACCCTACTAGTCTTTGCTGGTTGTCTTGCTAACTATTATTATAGGATGCATCAGGCTCATCTTCTAGGTTTCCTGCCTAGAACTGGAATCAGCCACTTCTCCAAGAAGCCCTTGCTTCTTTTCCGTAGTATATTCATTTCTTAGAGCTTCTGTACAAAGTACCACAAAATGATGGCTTAGAATAACAGAAATTTATTCTTTTGCGGTTCTGGAGGCCCGGAGTCTGAAATCAAGGCATTTAGCAGGGCCGTGCTCTCACTGATGGCTCCAGGGAAAATCCTAGCTTGCCTCTTCCTAGCTTCTGGGCTGGGCAGCTCTCCTGGGTATTCCCTGACTTGTAGCTGCATCATTCCCGTCCGCCTCTGTCTTCACATGACCTTCTCCCCATGTGTCTGTCTCTTTTCCTTTTCTTAAAAGGACACCAGTCATATTGGAAAAAAGGCTCACCCTGTCTCAAATGACCTCTTCTTAACTAATTGCATCTGCAATGACCTTATTTTCGAATGTCACATTCTGAGGTACTGCGGATTGGGACTTTAGCATATCTTTTTGGGGGGACACAGTTCAACCGATAACAGGGAGAAATGTTATTTCAAGAACACAATCTGGGTGCTGGCATCCATTTAAAAAATTTCTTTTAATGTGTAAGTAAAGGTTTAAAAAAGTGTAAGTAAATAATTTCATTGAACTAATGTATCATAGTGCCTACTACATATTAGGCAGGTTCTGGAGATGACGTATAGATAGGCACAATTTGATACCACAAAATTTCAGAATCCCAAAGAAATAGGGGAGCCTTGTGTGTCCATGCTGGGGCATTTGTTAATCCTTGGGGACAGAGTGACAGCTGCACATGATGTGTAGAATGCCTGGAATGACAGTTTGAAGCTGGATGAACCCCAGAAAATTATGTTCTTAGAGTTACTCCATTACTGTGGGTGTAAAGCAATTGTAGGTGGTAATTTTAGGTTACTTCAGTTAAGGGCCTTTTATTAGGTTATTTCAGTAAGGTGTGGCCCAGCGTGGATCTTAATCCTCTTACTGGAGTCCTTTATAAGAGAATGAAATTCAGACAAAGAGAGAGAATCCTGGAAGCCAGAAGCTGAAAGCAGTAAAACCCAGAAGAGAAGGAAGAGACCAGCAGGCGCCTCCATGTGCCTTGCCACGTGACAGAGGAACCCAGGATCGCCAGCAGCTGGTCTTTGGGAACAAAGCATCACCTTGATGGTGCCTTGATTTGGACATTTTTAGGCCTCAGAACTGTAAGCTTGTAAACCAATAATTTCCCATTGTAGCAGCCAATCGATTTCTGGTATATCGCATTTTGGCAGCCTAGCAAACTAAAGCACCTGGTCTCCCAGCTGCAGAAGGCTCAAGCGTCTCAGTGTTGGTCTCGCAGTGAGGGAGAGATGCTTAAGTGGAGAGCGATGCCAGGTAATGAGGGCAGGTGACTCCTGTTACCATGTTTACCAGCTGAGACCACCCCAGGGACTGAGGGCAGGGCAGGAGGCGCACAGCCCAGCCTTCGGAGCAGCTGTTCTCAGCGTGCCCTTAGGTGTGCCTCGCTGGCGCCTGACTTCTGCATAAACAGGTAAGAGAGTCAGGGGCCAACAGAGAATTGTGAGTCCAGCAATTGGCCCTGCCTTGCTCCCAACTTATGGGGAAGAAGGGAAATGGTTGATCTTTGGCCCCAGTGAACCAGGATCCAGGAAGAGTTGTAGAGGGGGAAGGTGAAGTGCCAACAGGAGACCTGGGGGGCTGCCCCCCAAGGCCCATTCCTGACTACTTGGCAGCCCCCTGGGCGTTCATAGTCACCAGGGCTGCAGGAAAGGGTGCATGAGGGTGGGGGTGCATGCCAAGGGGTGACTCTGTTTCTCAAAGGGGAAAAGGGACTCAGGCCTCCGGTCCAGGCTTCACAGGAACCAGGCTCCTTTCTCTGTTCCATCAGTCTGAGGGGTCCTCTGTGTAGCTGTCACCAGATGCACACAGGATCTCTCCAGGCCCTGGTGTAGTGCGAAGGGCCTGGCCTTTACTGCCTGCCAATTTTAGCTCTGAAACTTTCAACAGTTACTCACGGTGCCTCAGTTTTCTCATTAGAAAAATGGGTTAGTAAGACTGCTGCCACGGGGTTGCAGGACCTGGCAGAGGGCCTGGTCTGCGGCAGGGCCTCAGAAAGGGCCAGGCCCCTTCTCTCCACATTCCATTGGAGGAGTTAAACACCCTGTACCAACCACAGGTCTCGGTGCAGGGGCTATAAACTAAAACAGCTTCAGGGGCCAGGCAAATACCACAAATGCAGGAAGCAGCAGGTCAGAGAAGATAAGGAGGGGACCAAGTGGAGAGAGCATGCCCCAAAGGCATCCCAAAAGAAACCTTTCAAAGCCATTCTGGCAAAGCAAGGCAGCATGTGGCTGCAGGTTTTTACCCCTGTCTACACTTGGGCTTGCACAAGCAAACAAATGCCAGAATGATGATCTCCCCCAAGATTCAGGGAGGACCCTGAGGCTCAGGCCAAGCCTCTCCTGCCCTTGTGTCTCAGAGAGCAAAACCTCTGGATATATTGTCCAGGGCTTCAGAGCTTGGAATGGGTGTTTTGTGGGAGGTGAAGAATGCCTGGCAGGACAGGAAGGGATCCTGGCTGAGCCTCTCTCCACTGCCAGGAGTCCAGCTCTGGGGGCAGGGCTGAGTCTGCTCCAGCACTTGTCCCTGAGAGCCAGGCGGAGCCTGGGGACAGGGTGGGAGGGAAGGAGAGCAGGTTCACCTCTTGCTACTGCTTTCGCAATGTTGGTGCCTTCTGTTAGAGAGCTAAGGAGACTGGGACCGTGGGCTCTGACCCTGAATGGGCTGAACGTGCCATTTGTTGTCACCCAGAGAAACTAACACGGGGATACCCGAATCTGGGAATAGCCATTTATTGAGGAGCTATTTTCTGAGCAGGGCATGGGATAAGATGCTTTACATACATATCTCCTCTGATCCTTACAACAACCCTGCAAGGCAGGTTTTATTATCTCCAAATTATAGCTGAGGCTCATAGTTGGGACACAAAACTAGAATCATACAGCAAACAAATGTCAAGTCTGGATTTGAAACTAGAGAGATAGGTCTTTTTAATTATTTATTTATTTTTAATTTTTAGGCTGTTTTTAAATATACATAAACAATGGATGTATAGTAAAATTTGTGAATTTACAAAACAAACATGCATATCATCATACAAGGCTCCATATATCTCCCCACCACCAACACCTTGCATTATTGTGAAGCATTTGTTTACAAATTATGAAAGAGCATCCTCAAAAATTACTACTGGGGAGTGGATGTGGCTCAAGCGGATGAGCGCCACTTTCCCACAAGGGAGGTCTGGGGTTCAATCCCAGGCCCCCAGTATCTCAAAAAAAAAAAAAAAAAAAACTACTAAATATAGCCCATATCTTACATTTGGTGTATTTTCCCCCCAACCCACACAAGTATATAAGGATATAGTCGTTATCCTTCAGGAGAAAGTGTTCTTGTATTCGTCCTGTTAACCACAGTCCAGAGATGGGTCTTTGAAGAGCCTCCACTCCTCATTGGTAAACTCCTCCGCCTCTAGGTCGGGCTTCCGGGAGGATGAAAGGGCTCTACACAGTGCCTCCCGGAGGCCAGGGAGAAGCCCCTGCTCCCCTGGCCGAGGTGTCCTGAGCTCAGAGTGAGCCCTGAGAGGGCAGGAGCACGAGCCCCATCTGAATGTTTCCATCCTCACAGCCCCAGCACCACAGGTGTCCGATCCCTGCCGGGTTCTCCTCACTGGGCACTGGTGAGGGAAGCCGGGAGGGCGGGGGGGCGTGTCAATCAAATAAGACAAACTACGGGAACGTGCTTTGTAAATTGCCAAGCGCTGTGCAAGCCCAAGATGATTGCAACTTATTTTCCCTCATGAGTACAATGACTCTGCCAATGAATTATGAGGTTGGACTTCAATGTTTAATAATTCTTTGGTGAGATCATACAACAGACTGTTCAAGCTCCATAATTATTATATTATACAACTTTTCCCATCCGGGATAGCTTAGAGCAAATAGTTTGTCGTTGTACTCTCCTAAGAGGTTTTCCCATCTTTAGATCCTAGGAGAGGCTTTTTTTTTTTTTTTTTTTTTAATTAACTTCGCGATAAATACCCCTATTTTTGTGGATTTTTTTTTTTTTTTGACCAGTTAAGAACCTCAGAGTTGTCAGGGAGTTCAAATTGTGCTACCCTTTGAAGAAATGTGCAAGCTCAAAAGAAGCCCTGAGCATCACAAAGGTCATGAAAATATAAGAACCCAATGGAAACAGAGTTGACAACTAGGTAATAAATGAATAAGGGTCTCTTTTCCTTATGTATTTTTACATTATACTCTGGTTTTAAAAAGCAGTGTTACAGCAATTTAAACATTTTGAGAAGAGTCCCAGCACATGTGTAGTGTTTTCCTTCAATGGGGAAAGAAGCTAATTCCACCCCAGCACAAATGTTTTCTGTGCACAGCACCTCCCTAGCTTTGCCCACGTGCCATGGTGGGTTCTATGTTTACTCACAGCAAGGGAAGCTAGAAGCAAGCTTTGCCCTAATTATGTTCCATGGCTGGATAAAGTCTGGGATATCGGCATCCCTAATTTTCTAAGCGACTCCTCCTTCCTTGAACAGTTCTAATATGTGAGAGAGTGTCTGAATCTTGTTTTTGCAATTCCTGTTTCTGATTTCCTCTCTACGAGGTTTACAGAGATTGGGCCAGGCATCTGGCAGGTTTCCCGAGGCATTTGGCCTCCACACCGAAGCAAAAGGGGCCTCTTGCCCCAGTGAGAAGCCCAAGGACTCGGTGAGTGCTCAGTTTGGGGCTGTAGCCCTCTCTGCTTCTCCCATGATTGGTCGGATGACTCCACTCTTTCTTCTTCTTTGAATGGCTGTTTGGTAGGCAGGAGGAGGCTCAAGTGCCCTTGGTTTATCTTCTTCTGGGGGAGAGCCAAGGGTGCTGGTGAAAGAAACCCGGGAGACCCTGCTGCTGCTTTCTGGCAATTTCCAGCAGCTGGCACAGGGCCTTATACAGGGCAGGTGCTCAGCCAGGACTTGTGGAATACCACATTCTGATTCCTCCATTGGCCCTTACTTCAGGTCCAATCCCCACCCCTCTGTCTCTGGATTCTCCTTGTTCAGCCCACCAAGAATATCTATCATTTGGGAGACTGATGAATTACCTCCTCTTCCAAGAAGGCTTCCAGGACTATAAGAAGAGAAAGTATCATGGAATTCCACCCACCACCCATGCACAGATACACACGTGTGCAAGAGTTACCTCCTCACTCCCTCTAGATAAAAGTGGGTATTGTTGCACACAGAAAATTAGATGGATTTGGTGTTCATTGCTGAGGTTAAGTGTATACTGCCCAGGGCTTCTACCTGATTTGTTGGTGCCACAAAGGCAGCAGTGGGCACGGCAGTGGTTTGGAAGAGAAGAGTATAGGTTATCATCCTGGCTTTGTTATTCACTTGCTGTGCAATATAAGCAAGTTGCTTACCCTTTCTGAACCCATTATCGCAGCAGGTGTGAGCCCAAAGGACATCCAAGCCCCATCCTGTTCTGTCTTTCTGAGAATCTCAGTCAAGCAACCCAGGAGCAAGGGAGTCCAGTGCATGATGATGGCATGGGGCTGCTCTCCAGCAGGATTGCTGGGTCTCTGCAGCCCCTTGCCCCTGTTCATTTGCACATAGCCTTGCTCTGCCCCTCTGGTCTGGGAGCCCCATGAGGGCACAGATGGGCCTCCCTTCTCTACCCTTGGCACCTGGCTCTGTGGCGAACACCAAGTGTGTGCTTAGTCAGCCTTTGTGGGGGAAATGAATATGAGCCTGGGCAGACAGGGGTGGATGTTTTGAATGAAAAACAGAGTTCCTAGGGGGCTCCAGCCATTTGTGAATCTCTCAGAGGACACCTTGGGGGAAAGACTTCTGAAAATAATAGTTCTCAGCCCTTCACATGCCAGCAGCAAGGTATCCACTCTGACTTGTGGGGAAAGGATTGCATTAAATCGGTCCTGTTCTTGTCCAAGGGTGTGTCTTCTCTGTAGAAAGCCGCTGTGGGAGGAGACAGCTTCCTGCAATGGGGACCCCTACAGAGGGCAGGGAGACACAGAACCGTGGCCTCATGCTGTGGCTAGCTTCTCAGCAGCATCGGGATGTGTGAGCCCAGAGAGGTAGCCATTGGGAAAGGCGGCCCAGCGGTGAACGGGAGGGATATCAAGGTTTGGAGGGCTAGGGCCAGCAGGGTGGACACCACCATCAGAAAGGGGGACCTAATGGTGGCTGGCAAGAGGCGCCGAGCAGAAGAGTCAACATCCGAGGGGAACTGGCCATTTGTTGTGCAGGATGCAGTGAAATCACCCTCCTCTGGCTTTTCTATAAAAGCCTTAATTAACTGGTTTAAGGAATGTTTGGGGCGGGTGGCTTCTTCCTAGAGAATGAGGGAGGAGCTGAGCCCAGTGCCAGCACTGCAGAGAGAAAGAACAGAATCTGTGCATTAGGTGCTGGCCCCAGGGGTACTGGCCCCATCCCCACGGTCCAATGGCGTGTCCCCCAGTGGTCTGCACTCTTTATTGTTTGTTCCCCTTCCGGAGCATCATTCTCCTTGAGCTCTCTGCAGCATTTAATGTCACAGACTACCCCTACCTTTTTGACTTTTTCTTTGATTTTTCCAGAGGCAGAGCCTGGGACAAGGACCCGGGTGCAGATGGTTTCTTTGGGAGGTGATTGAGGGAGCAGGAATGAGGGCACAGGGAGTGGAGAGAGCCAGGAGGGTGTGTTACCAGGGTCATGGCTGAGGGCAGCAGGGCTGATGCCTCTAGACTGCCCGTGGAAGGGCAGGAGATGCAGCAATTATCTGCCAGTCCCCAGCGCCCATGGGCTGAAGACTGCCGTCGGGATACTAACTGCCCCTGCTCCCAGACTACTCTTGCACATGGGCCCAGCGGGCTTCCTCCACTTCAGAGGGCAGAAGGTGGAAAGGTAGCTGTGAGCTTGAGCTGGGGTGTTGCCAGTTAGGGGAACTTGGAGCTCCAATAGCACTGCCTGCCAGAGGTGCCCAGAAAGCAGGGGAGGGCCAAGGGGATGTGAAGAGAGCATCAGTCTCTCCGGGATAGTTTGCCCTGACCTCTTGTCGATAAACATCTGCTAACTCTGCGTGAGCTCCATGTCCTTTTTTTCTAAATGCTCACACACCACTTGTTTGGTAGAGTACAGCATTTTGCCAGGGTCCTAGATCATGTCAGAACATTGGGGAAATTTGCATTACCAAAGCATGCTTGGCTTTCTGTTTCTTCCTATGCTGCTTGGCAAGAATGCAGCTGAAAGAAACATAGGGCGTGAGATTCTTCCCCCTGTTTCTCAGATTGTTTGTTCTTCTGCCAGCCACTTGAATCAATCCCAGGTCCTCTTCTCCTTTGGCCCTATGTGGCCTGAGTTTGCTCACCTGTGCCCATGGTGGACGCTCCACCTTGCCCTGATGACCCCAAGCTCTGTATCCTTAAGCCCTTTTTCCTGCCCTCCAGAGCCATGCCTGGAGCTGATCGCCAGCTTCTCCTGGGCATTGTGGAATCTCCCCACCTCCACCCGGCCAGAACCTAGCTGGCGTCTCACCCCCATTTACTCAGCTGTCCAAGTCAGAATTTCAAAGCAAACCCACCCTCTCCTCGATTCTCCCCGCCAAGTCTGAGCGGCCTCTTGGAAGTCAGGCCAGATACTCACTGCAGGGCTCTTCCTGCTGCTCTGGGTGCCCTGAGATTCTTTGGGAATTGATTTCAGACTCTATTAAGGACCACTACGACAATTTGTTTCACCCCACACAGACATACATACCTACCACATCTTTCACTATCAGCACCCCTTTTCCTTCCTAGGCCCCAGGGCACCCCCTCTATGGCCTCGCATCAGTACCTCCCCCTGGAGCTCATGTCCAGCTGCGCCTCTTCATGATTTGCTCTCTCTGATGCACTGCTGTGTGCTGGGCTCGCTGTCCTCCCAGCAGCTTCCCATTGTTCTGCCTCCTCCCACGGCCATTTTCAGGTTGAGCCAAGGGGCTTCCCTGCTTGTCTTGGGCCTGTCCTGCCTGGACCTGGACTTAGATCACCCAGGGCTCCTCACTGTCCTCTAGCAGCCCACCCTTTGCTCACCTCCTCTGGGGGCTCCTCGCTGCTCTCTAACTGCCCACCCCTTGCTCGCCTCCCCTGGGAAGTTCACACCTTGTCCCTCAGGTGACCTCAGCACCTCACCGTCCACTCCTGCCTGGCTGACATCTGTCATCTGGGGGTCCTTGAGCCCGGGACCATTCAGGAGAGCAGCGGGCAGGTCTGTGGCATTTGCCGGGCACAGGGACATGCCCCGGGCACTGTAGCTTCCACCTTCTCTAAATCATGTACATAACAACCATGTATTTAGCTTTTACCATGTGCTGGGACTCAGGCTCCCTGCCCTAGAGGAGCTCTTAGTCTTCAGGGATAGAGAATCAAATGCTGGGGAAACAGGAGAAGTGTGTGCAGAAGTAAGAACCAGGGCCTCTGAGAGTGGAGAGGAAGACAGAGGAGGAAAGCGCCCTGAGGTGCTACCACTGGAGCTAAGCTTTGATGGATAAGAAAGCCTTGCTGGTGGCAGGGCATCTCAGGCACGGGCTGTGTCAAGAGCAAAGGCCTGGGACACTGTGGGGTGAAGTCATATCTTTGGGGTGAAGTTGGAGGGAACGTGCAGGAGATAAATGTTCCGTATCCATCCCTTCTCTCAGGGTCAGGTAGTGGTAACTTGACATACAGAGGAACCCCAAATCTTAGTGAATATGTAACCAGATTTTGTCTAGGTTCTTGACTATGCTGCAAAAAATGAATCTCAAGAGCACAGCACGTTGATTAGGCCAGTAATTTATTAAGGTAGGGAGGGAAGAGAAATGGAGGAAAATAACAGATCATGGGTCCCACGTAGAGAGGAAGAGGCTGTAGAGTGATAAAGAGGGCTGATTTACAGACTACAATTTCCCATTATAGATTATAAATGCCCAGGTTTTACTTGCATGTTGATCCATGTGGGGGTGAAGAAGGCCAGAACAGGGGTACAAAGGCAAGAGAGAGAGAGAGAGAGAAAGATACAGCCTTTGCACTTGCTTTTTAAACCATATGATTTATTCCGCCCCTTTGCTAATGGCGTGGGAGGAGTCCCAGCTGTTTGCTGTTTTGATTGATTATCCCACCCATCAATCCCCCAGAAGGGCTCAATGATAAAGCCCCTGGAGAATTTCTGGGGCTTTTCCTGGCTTCTGGAGGAAATCTTGTTTGTGATAGTCTTCCAGCAGCCATCTTGGGGGTATTGATATCTACGTGGCCTTCTTGCCAGGTTCCAGATCCATCTATTGATTCCCTGTCTTACTAGCTTGCTTAGCTTGACCCAATGAATGCTTAGTTCCTGCCCATATTAGAGTTCAACATGGACGATCGATGGGCATCCTTCCACGCAGTGATTTAGGGACAAAGGCACCTTCAAAACCCCCAGGGCTGACCCTTGGCTGACCATCAACAAATAGGATAGAGGGAAAGGGAGGGCGAGTCTTTGGCAAACAGTTAGCAATTTCTGCCCTGGGCCCTGTCACAGCCATGGGCCATAACCTAAAGGGAAGTCCCTGGTGGGTGAATTCAGTGGAAATGGGGCACCAAGGCACTGTCTAGCACAGTGCAAATGCTCAGTAGATGCTTAGTGAATAAATGAATGGAATGTGCATTATGTCTCTTTCTCTTTTAAGCTTAAAGAGAGCTAGAGGGAGAAGAGGAGAAAGAAGGAGAGGAATGAGGGGGCAGGGGCGTAAGCCAGCCTGCTAGGAGGGAGGTGAGCATTCTCATTTTTCCTGCAGCTCGACACCAGGCTGCCCTTATGGAGAAGGAAATGTGGCCACAGGAGCTGAGAAAGGGCTCCCCAGAGAGAAGAGGTAATGGGTCAATGGTGTGTACCTGTGAACACGGTCAGTTTAATTCAGTCTCATGGGATTGGGGCTACACAGACTTTCTGCAGGCCTCTGAAAACCCTGCACATGGTGGAGTGGTTAGAAATGTCTGCAGCAGCCCCAGCCTGGGAGGAAGCCAGGGAAGAGGGAGCAGGATGAGCTCCCATCGACACACAGCCTGACAGCTGGCGCCTGCTCCCCTTTAATCTCCGCACAGCTTTTAATCCAGCCTCGCACCCGGTGCTTTCATAATTCCACAGCTCCAATTTATTAATCAAACGCCATCTGTGAGGCAATGTCGCCGGCCCCAGTAGTGCTTCTCTATTTGAATGGTTGCTGAATGTTCAACTGTGCTGCAGCAACTTCCGTGATGCGAACTGAAAAAGAAAAAAAAGAACATCTTCTCTCCCCAGTACAAATTCACACTCAGCAAGGATAATCACAAAGCCTCCACAGGCTAACAAATCAAAATAAATTAGCAGTCAACACAAACACCAGGCCCTCTCTGAGCTGTGGTGACAAGGCAGCAGGCGAGGGGAGGGAAGCCGGGCAGGTGGCCCCGCCTCCAGGTCATAGGCTTCATTTGAAAAATGCAGGGAAGTGGCCAGCTGTGTTGGGGGAAAGCCAGATATTTGGTCATCTGTGTGAGTGTCCCCCAGAGTCAACAGGGTTGGGGGTCCTGAAGGTCATGCCTGGCACACTTCTCCAAAGGGATCTTTCTTTTCAGTGGCTGAGAACATTGACCAGGATGATCTCATTTACGTTAATGGTGTGTGTGTGTGTGTGTGTGTGAGAGAGAGAGAGAGAGAGAGAGAGAGAGAGAGAGAGGGTGAGGTATCAAGAGGAAAGCATGGCTCAGAAAAGGAATGAATTTCCTCATTCAAACACAGACTGGTCAGTAGTAGACACAAGGCTATACAGCAGGGATATAAAGGCCTTTAGCTCTGAGCCCCAATACTGTCCCTGCTTCCCACCACCCCCCACCCCACTCCATCATCCTGAAAGATTTCTGTCTACTTTTTTTTTTTTTTAGGTACTGGAGCCAGAGATTGAACATGGGATCTGGTATGTGGGAAAGCCGGCACTCAACCACTGAGCCACATTGGCTCCCCTGAGTTGGTTTTTTTGTCTGTTTGCTTGTTGTTTGTTTTTTTGTTTTTAGGAGGCATGGGGAACCGAACCTAGGACCTCCTGTGTGGGGAGCAGGCTCAACTGCTTGAGCCACATCTACTCCCCCATCTCCTTCTCTTCTGACTTGGCCTCATAGAAGCTTGGCTGGGAAGCCTCATGGAAAGGAGAGGACAATGGGACCACCCATCCTCAGCCAGCTCCTAGCACCATGCCTAACACAGAATGGGTGCTCTAGAAATAGGTGTTGCATGAATAAGTATGTGACTTGGTCATTGGACCCTTCTTCTTATTGCTTCGAGCAATTTTCCCAAAGAGAAGGCAGAACCTTCTCGTCCTCCTTATCCTTCCCCCCAGCATGCAATGACTTGGAATTTCTGCCCTTGGCTTTCTAAGCTGCGCTCCTTAGGGAAGAGCCAGGAGGGTGGTGGGTGCTCAGAGTTGGGTTGGGTTGCCAGGAGGTGGCTCTGGCCTTAGCTGGCCCTGGAGTGGGGTCCACCTGGGAACTGTGGGTCAGAGGATGTCAGCTCCAGCTTCCCAAAATGTGGGAACGCCAGCATCCCCCAATGATCGTCCTAGTCCTTAGGACTGTCATGTTGTGAACTGGTCAAGTGAAGTGCATGGGCCAGCTCCCCACTCAAGACGCCTGCTTGAGAAGATGGATGAGGAGGGATGGCAGAGATGCCTCATGGGACCAGCCTGGAGCTAGCACAAAGTGGCACATCCGCTTGGGGGAAAATCGGGACCTGCAGGCAGGCAGGTGGGCAATCTGAGTGCGTTTCGTCAGCCAGTTTAATTTCTGCTCAGCTGTGTTTTCTGGTTTATTTTCGACACAATCAAAGCTAGATGTGTCCAGAAGCTGTGGCATCTCCAGGTGCCTGTTACAGCCTCGCCTAATATTTATTATAATGCAGCTTAGGGCCCATCACAGAACCTTAACCCCTCAGCATGCAGCGTGGCATCTTAATGTCACCCCATACATGGCCAGTAGCCAGAACACTGCAAATGACAGAGTTTCCAGAGAATAGAGAGACAGGCCAGAGGCCCAGACCCGAGTGTGGGAGGCTGGAGATCAGCAACAGGAGGCTTCTGCCAGACACACATGTTGCCCTGAACACCTCAAAATTGATATATCAGGTTTCATGTTCCCACTGCTCTCTGGATAATTTCCTAAGTCTAACCTCCTCTAAAAAGTTAAGTCTTGGGGGAGTGGATGTAGCTCAGGCAATTGAGCACTCAACCCCCACATGGGAGGTCCTGGGTTCAGTTCCCGGTGCCTCCTAAAGAAGACAAACAACAAGCAGACAACCAGCAGACAATGAGAAAAAACAAACGAGGAGGGAAAGGAGATAGCTCAAGCAATTGGGCGCCCACCTCCCACATGGGAGGTGCTGGTTCAGTTCCCAGTGCCTCCAAAAGAAGAAATGAGCAGACAACAAATAAAAACAACGAACAGAGGAGGGAGCCATCTGCAGGAGGAGGGGAGTTAGGGCTTTCTGTACTTGAGCTTCCCTAAGGGAAGGGGAGAATTTAGATAAGCAGAGAGAAGGACAGTGGTTTCCAGGTGAGGGATGTGGGGGGCAAAGGTGAGGAGCAAATATATCTTTTCAGACCCCCTGCCCTCAGCACCCAGAACCCTCCCTCTCCAGTTGGTTCTCCATTCAGGAACCACCCACTGCGGAGCTGGAAACAGCTGCCAACAGCAGGTTCGCCCAGAGCTCTGCAAGACCTTGCTCTCAGTTGACCCTAAGCTGAGCACTGGCTGTGGTGAAGGGGCAGAATGCCATCTGGACACAGACACTCACTCCCTGCCTGGTCTTCTCAGGCCTCTGTGTCAGGTCAGACATGCTCGCTCTACAGATAATACTGCTGGAGGGTAAAGAGGCTTAGGTGGGTCTCCATGGCAACCGCAAATCAGGAGCCGCCTGCCTCTGCAGCTCATCAAGGAAGCTGTGGCTCAAGCCTCCCGGGACACACACATGCACGCATGTGAGCACACACACAATCCACACACACCAGCCCAGGCTGGATCCCTCTTCTGATCAGGATTGTTTTTCTCTCAGCCAAACTTCTCGGAAACAGAAAGCAAGTAAAAAGGAGGCAGCAGCCAGCAGCAGAAGAGAAAGAGGTGGGAGAAGTTTAGGATTAGTCTACCCTCCATTCCCCTGCCATTCCGTGCTGCAGAACTTTCTGCTTTTTCCTGAAAAGATCCGGACGCTCTCTTTTCCCAGCCTGGGAAGCAGAAAGCAGGACCCCTGCTGCGTGCTTTCACCTAAGCAGAAGCGGACCTCAGAAAGCCAGGTAAGAGGGAAGTCTCCCCAGGAGACGGGACTCCCCACCCCTGCCCTGAGAGCCACTCACCTTTAGAAGGTAGAACACAGGTGGGGCGAGCCAGCCCCTCATCTGGTCTGGGGCCGGGAAGGGTGGCTTCAGGGTGTCCCAGGCTGGGGACAGCCTATTGGACAGGCTGAGTTGAGGGCCCCCTTGGCTTCATAAACTCCTGGGAAGCCAAAGCTCTTGCCTTTTCTGGAACCAGCAAGTCTCTCTGGGAGAACCCAGCCCTCAGTATTTTCTGTTCTGCTTTTATATAGGACAAAGGCAGAGGGAAGAAGGGTGAAACCCAAGCCAGAGATTTTCTTATTGATTTGAGGACAGGACTTGAACATCCACTAAGCAGGAGGCACAGAGTCAGGCTCTAGGAACCGGCAGTGACAAAGGCAATTGGGTGGTAATGGGCTTCAGTCTTCCTGACCACCTGATAACACGCCCCGGAGAGCGGCCCTGGAACAGGGCTGGTGCTGAGGGGCTCCAGGGAGAGGGTCCGGCTTGGGAAGGAAAGTCTGTGCTGCGACTGCAGGGTCAGGGTAGAGTTACTTGGGGATCAGGCCTCCAACGGTCAGGTGGACCTGAGTGCTGGGTAGGCTCCCACTTGCCCCCTCCTGCTTGCACCTCTGCCTCAGCATGAGGAGGACCGACTGCCATTCATTCATTCATTCATTCATTCAGGAACCATTTATTAAGTGCCTACTGTGTGCCTACAAGTTTAGCAAATACAGCTCTTGTCCGCTCAGAGCACATTGCCCGGTGGAAAAGAGAAACATAAACAAGAAAGCGTGAGACTAGTTAGTTGTAGATGGTGACTCTTGTGCCAGGTACCCGCAGATGCACAGGGTTCACACCTACCTCACAGTGGGGGCAGGTAGGCCAGGCTGCAGGGAGGAGATGGCCCTTGGGCTGGGTCTGAGAGATGAGCAGTTTTGCCAGGTGGGCAGAGGAATCATTGGGCTGATTGAGTCTCACCTGGCTTTATGGGTTATGGGTTATTTTTCTAATATGCCAAGAGAAATAAGGTCAATTTGTCAGCTGTGAAGTTGGCCTTGGGTCTTGGCCAAAAAAAAAAAAAAAAGCGGGAGGACAGTTCATCACAGAGGGGAGCATTCTGCGTCTACTGCAGAGCTTCTGCTCAGCAGCTGTCCGCATGCTTGGCTAAGCGGCCAGTGCCCTGCGACAGTCTATCTGCCAGACCCAGAGGTCTCTCCAT
>JAKSZT010053780.1:456618-516909 GCA_026826555.1 Tolypeutes matacus
GTGGCCCCCTTTGTGTGGAGAAAATGTTGCTCCCTTGCCAGGGCCCTCGCCCCTTTACTGGCTGGCCAGTGGTCAGTGTGCGGCCTCACTCCTCTCCCAGGCCTCCTGCCGAGGGGGGTGTCCAGCTGAGAGGGCACCCCTCATTGTTCCCACCATCACTAGGTCCCCCACCCCCAACCCCACTGCTAAGGGTTCTGTAACCAAACTCCTCTTGCCCTTGAGGCATGGGGATGGTTTCTAGCGCATCTAACGAGCCACAGCTGGTAATAGTGGCGCCCAGGGAGAGGCAGAAAAGACATTATCCCACGAGATGTTCGAAAATAGGCTGAAGGGAGGCTTGGGAGAGTGTAGGGGTAGACAGGGTAATGAAGGGAAAAGGGAAGAGCAGAGAATGAAAGAGAAAGGGCTTGGGTGATGGCAAAGGGTGGAGACAGAACCTAAGTGGGCTTTTCTGTAGTGTGCTGGGCAGACTCGAGGCTCCACCTGAGCTTTCTCTTCCAACAGGGAGGTTCAGCTCTCTCAGCACCAAGACAGGAAGCCAGGAACAGGGTGGGGGCCAAGCTGCACCAAGCCAGGGGTCCTTCACTTTCGGTGCCATGGACCACTTTGGGAGTCCTTGAAGCCTATGGATGTATTCTCAGAAGAATGTTTCCAAGTGCACAAGATTAAGTTCATAGGATTTAAAGGACACCAGCTACACTGAAATGTAGTTAGAAAAATATTTTTAAAAACCAATTTGGGAAGCGGATGTGGCTCAATTGATAGGGCTCCCGTTTACCATATGGGAGGCCCCGGGTTCGATTCCCGGGGCCTCCTGGTGAAGGCAAGCCAGCCCACGTGGCGCGGTGAGCTGACGCAGCAGGATGACCCAGCAAGGGGAGACAAGCAGACACAGAAAAACGCACAGCAAATGGACACAGCGAGCACAAGCAACAAGAGGGGGATAAATGAATAAATAAATAAAATCTTGAAAAAAAAAAAACAAAAAAAACAATTTGTGGTGAGTGGATATGGTTCACGCTGTTGAACGCCTGCCCCCCACATGGGACGTCCCAGGGGTTCGGTTCCTGGTGCCTCCTAAAAACAGAAAAACGAACAACAAGCAAACAAACAAAAAAAAAACAACTCAGGGAAGCTGATGTGGCTCAGTGGTTGAGTGCTGGCTTCCCACATACAAGGTCCTGGTACCTCAAAATAAACAAACAAACAAAAAAAAACCCACAGAAAACAAAAGCAATTTGTGAGATGGTAATATATGTGCTTCTCTATTAACATGCAAAATAATATCTAGTGGCAGGTCTAATAAATACTGTGATTTCATGGTAATGAGCAGAAATGATATTTCAAGAATAAGTATAAAGTGATATGAAAATATCCATAATCTCTGCTGGAGATAAAGTCACAGGTGCTACTGATACTACTGTGGTTTGTGGCCCACATTCATAACTGAAGGAAACACCAAGTTTCAGTTAAAGGTTGGTAGAAATAAAGATGCACTGTTTTCCCATCCAAGTTCATAAACTTCTGAATTCTCCCCGTGGACACCAGGGTAAGAATCCCTGCAATAAGTGCCGATGATAGCTAGAGACCTAGATGAACCAAATTCTTGTTAGTTTATAATGCATCTACAGGGAAATTACCTTATTTGATCTTCACAGTAACCTGGTGAAGTAGGTACCTTTATTACTCCCTCTTACAGATAGGGAAACCGAGGCTCGGAGCAAGAAGGTGACTCGGACACAGGTATATGGCAGGGAGGGGAAGAGCATAGAACTTGAACTCAGATTTTCTCTGCTAAAACCTGCACTTTCTTGTCAACACCAGCCTGCCTTGTCTGAGCTGGCAATGGACCAAGATTGAGGAGGGGACCGAATCTCAGACCCCATCCTCAGCAGAAGGGGAGTGCGGAGAGGGCAGGGAAGTGAGGGGTTAATGGGCGGCCAGCAACCCTGCCCCACCCCCTACTCACAGACCTAGAAGGCAGACACAGTCTCACAGAGGACCACAAGGCTTGGAGGGGCTTTACAGACCTCAGCCCGTCATGCCACTGCCTTGCATCCTTCTCTTTTCGCTTTGTGTCATCCTTAGGTTTGCCTGGCGTTCCAGCGCGCTCTTCTCTCTAGCTATGAGTATAAATGGAATAGGGCAGGGACAAGGGTGAAGCCCCGTGCATGCCCCTCAAGACCTCTCTCCACACACTCTGGATTCTTCAGTCATGCGTTTACCTGATTATACAGTAAGAATTTCAGCACCTGGTCACTGCGGTGCATTGTACAGTTTACCGAGTGCTTTTACATACTGCTCTCACTCGAGTCTCACAGGAAGCCTATGAAGTGGGCTGAGCAGGCATGTTAACCACATTTTATGAATGTGGAAACCAACACCTAGCTGGTTAAGGAGTTTGAACAAAGTTACAGAGCCATACACTGTACAAGCTTCCTGGGAGCACCCTTGGGTGGCGTTGTAATTGCTTGTCTGCTTGGTTTCTCCTCCCGCTTGCCCGTATACCCCTAGAGGCACCCCCAGGCCCTGGCATAGTGACATGCTCCCACCTTGTGTAGGTGAGAGACGGAGTAACCGAGTGGATTGGAACTCAGGCTAAAGCTCAGTCTCCAGGTCCAGGCCCACCCAGCACATGGCACTGCTCACCACCTCAACGGCCGCAGCCGTCTGGGGAGAAATGCAACAGCATAAACTGATATCATATAAACCAGGCAGGAGGACCAAGGAACAAATCAAGCCCAACAGATAGAACAAATTAGGAAGGTTTCCCATAAAACATGACTTTTTGAGCTAGATTTTTTTTTCAACTTTTTAATTATGAAAATGTGCAAACATGCAGAAAAGTTGGAAGAATAGTACATCAAACTCCCATAAATCCCCCCTAGTTAATGATTATTAATATTTTGTCATATTTGCCCTATCTATATAGGTGTGTACACACACATATACTTGCATATATATATATTACATTTTCTGAAATATTTGAATGTGAGGCATTGCAGACATCATGATGCTTCATCCATAAACATTTCAGCAATGTCTCTTAAGACTAAGGGCACAGAGTTGTGCAGGAGAGAGTATAAACTACAATATAAACTCTAATCCACACTTAGTGGCAATGCTCCAAAATGTGTTCATCAATTTCAATGAATGTACCTCACTAATGAAGGATGTTGTTAATGGGGGCAAAGGTGGGAGGTGTGGGGAGCAGGGCATATGGGGATCCCCTATATTTTTTATGTGACATTTGTATAATCTAAATATCTTTAAAAAAAAAAAAAAAAGTTGAAATAAATTTTAAAAAAGACTAAGGGCAGTTACTAATAGTCCCCTAACACTATAAGATCACTTTTATAGTTAAGAAAATTAATGGTAATTCCCTAGTAGCCACTCCCACTCAAATTTCCCCAATTGTCCTAATGTTTTTTTAACAAGGATTCAATTACTCTCCACAGATTTGAGGGGGGGAGCCAGTGCCATTGGCAGCGTGGGGAGCAGGCTTTCCAGGTGGAGCAGAGGTACTGCCACAGGCTGCAAGAGAGCTGGAGTGTGAGGGACCTTGAAGCTGACACTGAGGAGCGTGGCTCTGCCATGGGGGTTAATCCAGAGCAAGGCAGGGGCAGAACCCGAATTGTGCAAAGCACACAGGGAAGATCACTCTTTTCTTAAGAATTATTTTATTTATTTATTTCTCCCCCCACTCTCATTGTTGTTGGGGCTTGCTGTCTGCCCACTGTGTCTGTTTGTTGTGTGCTCATCTTCTTTTTAGGAGGCACGGGGAACCGAACCTGGGACCTCCCATGTGGTAGGGAGGCGCCCAACTGCTTGAGCCACCTCCACTTCCGGAAGGTCACTCTTGCTCTGATGAACTTTGGGGACATCTTTCACAGCCACACCTTGTCACCAGATTCCTCCCCGATGCTCAGTCACAGGCACAGACGGACAGGGGTCTCACGTGTGGACAGGCCCTGGAGCTGTCCCAAGCTAAGCAACCACCTCTGGGACCTGCCTGGCCTGCCCGCTGGCCTCTCTGTCCTGCTCTCCCTTCATCCCTCCTTCCTTCCTTTGCCCTAAGAACTTAATCAGACCTGCTGAAGAGCCTTCTGGGAGAGCAGCTGGCACCAGAGACAGAGATATCTCCAGCAGAAACCTGGCCTCTATCAAAGCCTCCAGCCCTGGCAGGGGGTGCAGAGGAGAAAAGTCAGAACCCTCCCCCACCCCTGGAGAGCTCACAGAACCCAGGGACTCAGGTGGTACACCACCCCCCATCTGTCACGGGGTGAGGCAGTAGCAAAGCACCTGCCTCTGGAGGCCAACTCAGGTGGAGAGCAAACACCTTAACCCAGGGAAGAAAGGCTCCACCTGGGCTGCCCTTCTGGCCTCACCCCACCACAGGATGAGGAATCTGGGGGTTAAGGAGCTGTGTCCCACCCCCCACCCCAGGCTACTTCCACTTCTGGAGCTGAGCAGCCCTCTTCTGTGGGCCCAGCCTCCCCAGGGTGGGTGGTTTGTGAGGGTGTGGACAGACCTGGCTATGAAGGCTGGAGTGCCCCCTGTATGTTTGCAAGGCCCCCTCAGTGAAGGATAGCGCCAGGGGTGGGAAGAGAAGGGGGCAGGCTGAGGCCCAGGAGCTGGCTTCAGCCATGCTGCTATAGCCCAGGGAGGAGCTCTGAGGGATTCTAAATTTGAATCTGACCTTCCGAGCTGTTGTGAAGCTATTTTCGACAAGGAAGGAAAGCAGAACATATTTTATTCAATAGTTGGTTAGCTGAATTTATAACTTACAAATATTTAGCCCCTATAGATGTGTGCGGCTGCCTGTTGCTCCTCCAGTGGCCTTGGTGAAGCTTCTGGGGCCAATTTGTCTTGGAGGCAAAAGTTACCTTCAGTGACTCCCACCTCCCCCTTCTTCCTCCCGATCCATTTCTCCCAGCTACAGGAGGAGCCACTCTTTGCTGCCTCCTTTTAGCTCAGATGCAAATCCAGACTAAGGAGAAGAAAAATGAAGCCCCCCAGGAGGGCAGTGATTGACCCGGAGATGAGTTCATCAAAGTGGAGTTTAGGAAGGGTGAGAAATTTGGGGGTGGGTAGGGAGTCCCTAGGTAGATTTCTAGCCCCATTGTATACACACAGATAGGCACAGAATGGTAACTAAAGCACCACACAGCAGCCCTACCCACCCCTCTGGGATGAATCCAAAGACAGTAGAAAAATAACAATTGTCATTTATTTCTTCACGGACATTCACTGAGCACTTGCTGCAGGCACAAGATCTGGTTTCTAGATCACAGCCTGAGAGGGAGATGGAGGCCCAGGCTCTTAGAGTGTATTGTGACCTCTGGGATGGGAGCAGAGGTGCATGGAGACCTGCTCAGGGAGGGTGGGGCATGTCTCCTAAAGAAAGCCAAGTATGAGCGAGGGGCTGAAGGAGGATTTACTCAGGAAATGAGCATTTTGTAAGGGGTTTTAGGGATGTGCAATGGCCTGAAAGCAAGAGGGAGCAGGGCACATGAGGAGAATGGGGTGGGTGTCGGGAACTGGGGGAAAGAGGAAGTTTGATGAGAGATGAAGCTGAAAAAGTCAACAGGAGCCACACAATAAGGGGCCTTGAAGCCACATCAAGGGGTCTGAGTTTAATCCTGAAGGCAATAGGGAACTATGAAAAGGCCATAAGCAGCCCAGGGCTGAAACACAGGATGATTTAAAGATCTTCACAGGGAAGCGGCTGTGGCTCAATCAGTAGGGCTCCCGTTTGCCATATGGGAGGCCCCGGGTTCGGTTCCCGGGGCCTCCTGGTGAAGGCAAGCCCGCCCGCACGGTGTGGTTAGCTGACCCAGCGAGCACAAGCAGCAAGGGGGGCATAAATGAATAAATAAAATAAAATCTTAAAAAAAAAAAAAAAAATCTTCACAGGCCCTAAACACATCCACTACTGGGGGCCCCACCCCATAGCACATCAAACATCGTAAAATGGCTCCATATTGCAATTATTTTTAAATAAAGACTTTGCAAGTAGTTTTATAACTCTGATTTGGAATTATTATTTAATTTCAGCTTTGCAGATTTCTGTGTATATTTTGAAACCAATAAATCTTTTTTGGAGTGGGGGGCTGACAGGCCCTTCAACAACAGCTTACAGACCCCCTGTACTGTGCTACGGTATCTCAAGAAAACAAAAGGTGACACGATCAGATGTATGCATTAGAAAGATCACACTTTAGTAAATAGAGACTGGATGGGGAGGATCAGCCCTGCATTACCAGTTAGAGGGTGGCAACTGAGCTAATGCTGTCACAGCAGATAGAGAGAGTGGACAAGGTTGGGAGAATCAACAGGAATTGGAGAGAGATGAGGCAAAGGGAAGAGATGAGGATGGTGCATCAGTTCTGCCATCAAGCTGGAACCCAGGAGAAGCAGCAGCCAATTAGAAGGGTGACGGGTGCTTTGGCTATTTGAATTGAAGGAGGTTGTGGAACCTACCAGGGGAAATGTCCAGGAGGTACCTTGAGGCCCTGATCGGGAGCTAGGGGAAGAATTGGGTTATGGATTTAGATTTGGGAACCATGGACATTGAGGTGGAAATTGGAAATGTGTGAAAGGATGAGGCTGATTAAAATGACAAGACAGCCTCAGACCCCAGAAAGGGCAGAGGAAAGGAGCTCACAAGGGTACCGAGGAGTCTCCAGAGAGGTAGGAAGTAGACCATGAGCTGTGAACTAATGGAAACCAGGGAGAGAGTGCATTTCCAAAAGGAAGGAGTGGTCAGAAGAGCTTCAGATGGGTGGGGTTGCATGCTGGCCAGTGGGTGGGGCGTGTTAGGTAGTTGAGGGTGTCCTTGTCCAATGGTGTGTGGCAGATTATACTAAGAGATCACTCAAGAGCATCATATCCCTCTGCCTCATTGGCTTCTTCCTCACTCAATCACCTTCCAGGTTGGTGAAGCTTAAGGGTTGGGTGCCTACCATTCAGGTACTGGTGGGAGTGTGGCATAGTGGCAGTTGGGGACAAGTTGGGAAGTGAAACAATGAAGTCTTCCTGGGGAAGGAGGGTCAGGGCCTGGTTTGGTGGTGTCATAGGAAGAGGCTAAGCAGAGAGCAGAAAAACCCTTGAGAGGGATGCCAGATGTCCTCTGACCCTTCAGCTCTCAGCCCAATATTCCATCCCCAGCTAACAGTTTTGAAAAAGTTTACATAATGGCTCATCTAAAGACCACCCTAAGGATGGAAGAACAGTGCTGAACTCTATCTCATACCTAAGCTGCAGGGGCTGTCCAGGCCACATCAGGTGTCCCCATGATCCTGGAGGGGTTTCCAAGTACCAGGAGAGTGCTGAGCCATGGGTCCAGAGGAAGATGGTCTCTCCTATGGCCTCTGACAAATGTCTGCTTGTTCAGGGCAGGTCAGATCTATGAGGCTTGCTCCTTGACATGACCATAAGAATTTACTCAGTATTCATTCTTTCATTTTTTCATTCATTCATTCATCTATTTGTTTGCTATTTATTCAGCACCTACTGCACTATGTACCCAGCACCACTTTGGGTCTTAGGAAACCAGATGTTGCCTGTCATCAAGAGGGACTAGACAGGGGATGGACACAGGTCGCCACCTCCACCCTCATCTGACTCACAGTGGGGGTAGGGGGAGGTACATAGTCACACTCCATAAAGGGTTCCTGGTGCTATGAAAAATGTTTGCACAGAGTGAAGTCAGGTACAGTGCAGAGAGTGGTCGGGTCAACCTGGGAAGTGAGGATCAGGAAAGGCTTCAGAGAGGAGCTGACTCTAGGACTAAATCTCCAGCAGACATGGGTGGGCTTCCCAGGCAGGGGGAGGAGCACAGAGAAAGGCAGGAGGTGTGAAGCAGCCCTGCATGGCCCTGAGAACTAGTGACCTATGCCTATTGGGAGTACTCTGCAGGGGGTCGAATGAACAAACACCTGGAAGTCCACCGTTAGCCCTTCTGGTGTTAAATGTCAACCTGACCAGTGAACTTTAAAAATACAAACACTCGAGGACAAGGAACACATTCAGTTACAACATCGCCCTGTGTCTGAATTGATCAAACCCTGTGGCCTTGGGCAGTGGCTCCTGGTGCTCCTGGCTCTCAGGACAGCACAGTGAACACCCTCCTTCCCTACCTCCCCTCTCCCACAAGAAAACAACTGTCCAATCTGGTTATTCTGGCCACATGGAGCATCCAAGGACTGAGAAAAAAGGTTGTTACCGCCCCTGACCCCAAGAGCAGGATCTGAGGTCTGTCCTTCCTCCTGTCTTGGCTTGCCAGGCTACTAAGACAAATTCCACACACAGGTTGGCTTCAACAACAGGAATTCATTGACTCACCATTTTAGAGGCTAGAAGTCCAAATTCAAGATCTCAGCAGGCCACGTTTCCTCTTGGCGCCTGCAGTATTCTGGTGCTGGCCTGCCAGCAGTCCTTAGGCTTCCTTAGCTTGCAGACTCATATCTCCTTCTGTCACATGGCGACCTCTCTCTCCTCCTCTGGCTTCAACTGACTGACCATGTCTGAATTTCCTCTGGAATAAGGACTTCAGCCATGCCAGATGAAGGCCCATTCCTATTCAACCTGGCCTCATCTAAATAGGCTCTTTGACAATCTTCTTTACAAATGAGTCCACACCCTCAGGACTCAGTGTTGGACTTGAACATATCTTTGCTGGGGACATGGCTCAATCTACCACACCTCTCAAATTCCCAGGAAGGGGTCAAGGGTGTAACCCCAGGCCCCCATTGGTAATAGGCTCAGGCTGAGTGGAGGCCAAAGCTTTGAGATTTCCTAATTATGATGGTTGTTAAGGGGGTTGGTTGTTCAGGTCTCCATGGGTAATTGGGTGGTTTGATTTGTCACATTCCAGAAGGCTACTGCTACCCCATAATAACTTCTCCAGTAGTGCCAGATTCTCCACCACCAGCAATTCATTTCTTTGGGCTAGGCATTGTGGGTGCAGAGTGGTGGGAGGAATGCCTAAAACTTCCTGTCCTCAGGAGGTGACACATCCCTCCCTACCATGTTGTCAAGACCGGGTTCATCATGCCTCTTTCCTGTGCATCTGGAGGGTCTAGGCAGGAAGAGGATCCTCCATGTCTAGAAGGAGGAGCCCCTCGGAAGGTGGGGAAGGGCCTGGAAGGGGAAGGTAATGCATCTTGAAGATAGACTTCAGGTTTTAGCCCAGGAATGGCTCTCGCCTTCACTGTTGTCAGAGACACAAACCCACTTCAGACAGGCAGTGGGACAAGCCTGAGATGGTAGCTCATTCACCTAGTCACCCATTCTCTCATTCACCCAAACCTGTCTTGAGCCCTGTGGGAATATAATGATGAGTTAGGGTCCCTGCTCTCGCACCTGAGGAGCCAGATCCTTGTGCATGTCTCACGTGGACTCACGGTTGGGTCCACCTTGGACACCATTCTCCATCAGCCCACATGTCTGAAGCCTGCATTCACTCTTCAGATCCCTCTCGTCCACAAAGCCCACCATAATCCCTTTCGTTGTTTGAACTCACTCCTTGCCCTCCTCATCAATACCAGGTCTGCTTAGCCAACTACATTTACCTCTTTCACATGTATGGTATGATTTTCACTCATCAAATCCCTTATCTCCTGGACAGCAGGTTCTCCGACATGCTTTCTCATTTCAGATTTGTACACAGTGCTTGATTAATGCTTGCTGAATGAATGAATGAATAATGATTGGATGAGTGAATAGTGGGTAAATTATGTTTGTCTCAGGACTATGGCAGTCCTACACAATTCTGAACTTCCTTTAGCAACAGGATGAGAACATTTAGACTTGGGGTGTTTTCCTGTTAGGTTGGCCTAGGATGTAGGCATCTGTTCTAAATACGCGGGTGTGGAGTGAGTATAGCTCAGTGGTTGAGTGCCTGTTTCCCATGTACAAGGTCCCAGGTTCAATCTCTGGTACCTACAAAAAGAAAAAAAAAATTGTTGAAATTCAACCTAAAATTAAAAAAAATAAATATGTGTGTATTACATACTATTTTTCCTGAAATCACAAGGATATAGCTGTGCTCAGCCATACACAGCATGTTTCCTGCACTTGACTAATAACCAAAGGGGTCAGTTTGGCATCAGGTGGGTTTCAGGAGACAGAGTTTTCTTTGGGCTCAATCATCTGGAGGATTTAGGAATCATTATAACCATGAGAGTATCTTCCTTTTCTGTGGTGCTTATAGCCTACCAAGTTTATTCATAGCTGCTGCTCACGACAGCCCTATCTTGTCTTACAGAATTGGAAACAACTGCTCAGCAAGGTTAAGCGACCTACCCAGGGTCACACAGCTGTGTGGGCAGAGCAGGTCTTCTAAGCCCGGGTGCCAGCTCTCTTCCCTCCTTCCTTCTTGGCCTCCCCGTTTCCCCGCCCTAAGTGACAGAAGGGCCCAGTGAAGGCGCCCGCCCTGCCGTTTCTCAGCAGGGCTGGAGGGGCCATGTCCCTCATACCGTGGCTCCGGTGGAACGAGGCCTCGCCGCGGCTGTCCTCCCGCAGCCCAGCTGAGATGGTGCTGGAGACGCTCATGATGGAGCTGGCGGGGCAGATGCGAGAGGCTGAGAGGCAGCAGCGGGAGCGCAGCAACGTGAGCAGGAAGATCTGCACCGGGGTGGACTACAGCTGGCTGGCCAGCGCACCGCGGCCCACCTATGACCTCAGCCCCGGCGAGCGGCTGCAGCTGGAGGACGTCTGTGCCAAGATCCACCCGTCCTACTGTGGGCCCGCCATCCTCAGGTAACCCCTGCACTGGGACGGGACCAGCTCACTCCAGGGAGGCGGCCACAGCTGCAGGGTCCTGAGGCCACCAGGACGGGAAGGGGGGTGGCAGGTGGCGCAGTTATCTGTTAGAAGGAGCAAGGCAGAGGAGGGATCTGGAGGAGGCCATGGAATGCCAGGCGAGGGCTAGGCGCTCCGAGGGGGGCGGCAGGTGGCTCCTGGAGGTACATGAGTTTTGATGGGAGAAAGCCTAGGACCCTGCAGCTTTCTGTTTCCCTGCCCAGAATGTCTGGCTCCTTTTCCTTCCAGTTCATCTTCAGTGTTAACTTTCTTAGGGAGGTTTTCCCAGACAGTCCCTCCAAAACAAGTCTCTCAATTATCCTATTTCACACTGGCTTGCCCAACGTGTATCTGACTCCAGAAGAGTCAGGGGACGGGGTAGCAATGAGTCATGGGGCTGTGGTGCTGATGAGAGCAGATGCGTTGGCAAACCAGTATCACCCTACTTGAGGAAGGCTGGAGACATACACATAGTGAAATGGTGGTCCTGTCACACTTCCTGTCTCATGTCATTATAGAAAAGTTTGAGAAGCTGTGACTTCCAATGTGGTGGAGGAAACTGGGTAGTAAGTGGATGTGCTAACTCTTGTTAAGTCTTGAGATTTAAGCAAAGACACTTTAGGCCAGAGAAGCAGCATTTGGGGAACTACATGCCATTCTTCCTGGCAGGAGTGCGGCGTCCTTTGGGGCCACAGCAGGAGTCAGACCACGAGGGCCTGGTGTGCCAAGCCAAAGGGCTTAACTCACCCAGAAGGGGATGAGGCTGCAGGGAATCCTGCAGGCAGCAACCAGGCCAGACGTGCAGTTCAGAGAGCTGGCGGTGACTGCTAGGCCAAGAAGGGGTGGGAGAGGGATAGCTGAAAACAGGCTCCTGTTAACACTCTGTTAGGGAAGTGGCAGGATCTTTACATACGTTGGCTTATTGAACTTCTCAAAAAGGCAGCTGTCACCCCCAGCTTACAGACAGGAAGCTGAGGCTCACTGAGATGACAGAGCTGGGATCCAAATTTAGGATTGGCTGGAGGCACAGGGAGGTGGGATGGTTCTTGGTTCATTTCATAAGTTGGGGAGGAGAAGAAAAAGGAGTTGCCCACGGGGGTGTCCAAGGAAGCCCCACAGGTTTAGACGTGCCATGCCCGGCCCTTTCCGGTGCCCCCGGCCCTCTGCCCCTCCCCGCCCCAGGTTCCGGCAGCTGATGGCAGAACACGAGCCCGAGGTGCAGGAGGTGGCCCGGCTCTTCCGCTCCGTGCTGCAAGAGGTCCTGGAGAGGATGAAGGAGGAGGAGGAGGCCCGCAAGCTGACGCGGCAGTGGAGCCTGCGGCCCCGCGGCAGTCTGGCCCTGGGCACCTTCAAGACCCGCGCGCGCATCTACCCCTTCGCCAGCGATATCCGCACAATCTCGGAGGACGTGGAGCGCGACACGCCGCCGCCGCCACCCAGGACCTGGAGCTTGCCCGACTTCCGGGCGCCCAAGGCGGACTGACCTCAGCCCCTCCCCTGCCCAAGAGTTGAGCCACCAGCAGGAGCCCATGATAGGGTCCTGGGACCTCCCCCCTCGGCCCTGACCAGGAGGCTGAGGAGACCCTCCCCTACGACGGAGCAACCCCGCCCCACCCCACCCTCTCCCACTGGCCACAAAGCCCAGGGTCAGGGCTTGGGGACCTAGGGGCAACCTCCTCTCACCCCTGCCCAAGTCTCTGGAGTGGCGCCTAACCTTCCTCACAGAGGGTCAGTCTTGGCAGACAGACTAGGGCCCCGTGCCCATCTTCTGCTTCTGTCTAGAAGGGGGAGGGTTGCCATGCCTTCTTGTCAAGACCTGGGTTCTCACCCCAACTTAACATCCCATCACTCCCACTCCCTGGGTAACCATGAGGGGCCTGCTGGACATGCCCACTCTGGGTTGGGAATTGGCTGGTCTCACCACTGCAGGTGGTCACAACCTGATAGGCCATCAGAGCTGGAAGGGACCCCAGAGACTACCAGATCTCACCCCACCTCCACGGTCTAGTGAACAAGGAAACACACTCAGAGAGGGGCAGGCTTCTTCCCCCTTAAGTGCCAGTCAGATCCCCATGGCCTGTGAGGTTGCTCCTGTATTCCTAGTCGCTGTCCCTGAGTCCTTGAGTCTGGGCTATGATGGGACAGCTTCAAGGGCTACAGCTCCACCTGCCTGAGAGCAGACCTATCTCTTACCTTGGCATTTGGGTGGGGGTCTAAGCTGCTCTCCAAGAAAGTTAAATGTATATGCATATGTCTGTGGGGAGGGGGGGGAAGGGGGTAGGGTTGCCCATTACCTACCCTTCAGTATCATCACATGGGATGTGGCCAGCCCCTAGCAGCCCCTTCCAGTGGAGGGCTCAGGTCTCTTCAGTATCTGGTCATGCCTGCTATCTGACTTTCCTCAGGGAAAATGATTCCCAAACCTCTAACTGATGTCAGGCCATCTGAGGGAAATGTTCTAGAAGACCCTTCACTGTCCTTCTATTTTCTGATACATCTTAACAGTAGACCTTGATGGTGGACATGTGGATAATCCAATGTGTGGGTCATCCATGGCATATATGGTGGCCTCCTGACACTTTCTGGGGCTGACATAGGGGGTGGGTACATGGCAGGATGGGTAGAGAAACTGCCCCCAATCATCAATGCATGTTCAGAAAATACAAGTACATCTTAATATTAGCCTAAATAAAATATCAGGAGTGATCAGTCAACAGGGTAGAAATAGCCGTGTATTCCTTGACCTAACCCAGTCAAAAAAATTTTAATAGTGTGATTTGGATTATTTTCACTCAGATTTGTACTAGGAATCATAGTATGATGGAAAACCTCTTATGCAATACAGTCAAGATGCAGAAATCGATTGGCTCATTGACATAATTTGTGATTGTCAAGAATCATTTAAATAAAGATACACACCTTAAACAACTTAACATATTTTAACTTAAATCCCAAAAAAGTTTATTCAGTTGCCAAACTCTTGATGGTGGTCCAAGCTGCATATACTTTTTTGTTAATATAGGTTGTCTGAGCAAAAGGTTCTACACTTAAGTTTTATTGGTTTGTGTGCACTGTAAAGTAATCATAGCAATAAGAACAACTGGTACAAACAAGTTTTGGAACAGACAGAAGCAACCCTTGGTAAGCAGACAACTTGGTTGGCGGGAGCTGAAGTGTTGTGGAGGACTAGAAAAGGACCTACTAGCTGTGAGCTTTCCCGGTGCCCCGGATGTGGGTTAGCATGTTTCTCAGAGAGCATGGATTGTCATGGTTAGCCTGGCAAGCATGTTCAGAGGACTGGAAAGGAGAATCTACTGCTCTCCTCTTTCCCACCATCCTCATGTACCTATTTCCACTAAAAAAAAAAAAAAAAAAAATGTAAGGGAGGAAACCCGAGGCATTCAACGTGGTGGTCTTTTATTTAAGAACCTGGCAGCCAGGAAAGCCTTCCCTGCCATTGTTGTGTGGCACAGATTAGCTCCGCCAATCTCAGTCCTGACAGAGCCCACCAGCCCTCCTCACAGGCTTGGTGGTCCTACTGCAGCGGATCCATCCCAACTGGTGGGGCCAGAAATTGTTCCTCCGGATTTGGATTGTTAAGGGGAGTAATGATGTCTGCTTCAATTTCTATTTTTAAAAACTCAGTAACAATAAAAATACTCGTTTCCTTCAAAAGAAAACAGTCTGAGAGCCTCCTTGTGAATTCTTGGTGAGAGGCTGGTGGTGGCTGGTGGGCATGCGTGGAGCACGCTCAAGACGCAGGCGGGCATCAGTGTGAGCGCAGCTCAACGCCGAGAACCACTAGAGGGAGCCGGTGGGGTGGGACTGCTCTGGTGACGTTTTCTTTTACTTTTAAAATTTTTATTTTATTTTATTTTATTTTTATTGCGGGTAAAAATCAAATTTTTCACAATGCAAACCAATATTTGTAAAATGATATATAAATATATTTGCATATATGTGCATTTGCTTACATAAATGTTATTATTTATATACATATATTTTAAAAGATGCTTAGATTACACAAAAGTTACACAAAATAAAAATTTTCAAATACGCTGGAAAGTAGAGGGAAAAGTGTAAGGAATCCCAGAAGCCATCACCAAGGTTTAGTATTTACTGTCATTTTTCTATATTTGCTGTAACTATTTTTTTGTGTGAAATATTTTAAAATAAATCCCTGACATCATGAATTTCACACCCCCTGAATACTCAGTATGCATCACAAAAGAATAAGATTTTCCTCTATAGCTATAATACCACTATCAATCCTAAGAAAATCAACAGTAATTCTTTAATATATAAATAACATTTTTGTAAGCAAATGCACATATATGCATATATATTTATATATCACTTTACAAATATTGGTATGTATTGTGAAAATTTTGATTTTTACCCACAATAAAATAAATAAATTAAAAACAAAACAACAACAACAAAAAACAGTAATTCTTTAGTATTACTGACTACCCAGTCCACAGTCAAATTTCCCTAACCATTCCCAACAAATGATTGTTGCAGTTTATCTCTTTGAATAAGGGTCTAATCAAGTGCCAGACATTGACAAGAAAGTTGCAATTTGTATTATACTTAGTCATATAGTGTTTATGAAATATTGTTCCCACCATGAAGTATCGTTTAAAGGTAGAGTTCTTATGCAATATTAGTTTTGAATGCAATAAGTTAATGGCTGCACATAAGTGATAATTCTGCAAATCAGCCAAAAGATGATCTTTACTCACATCCTTGTTATAATAATTTGATTGAAATTCTTGCACAGCTACTAAGATTCTCTAATACTTTGAAAAGCAATGTTAAAAAAAATAGTGACAATATATCTAAATTAACTTTTCATTGGATGAAAATGAAGATTTTCCACACCCATATGTTTTACTTTCTGAGATATGCTTGCAAATAGAAACCTAAAATCTTCTTGCCTTTTCTTTTCATTTAGAAACAACCCTAAAAATTTGTCAAAATAACTTAGGGGAAATTTGAAGAATTCCAATAGTGGTAATGAAAATATCATCATTCACCATGCAGTTAAATTTCAGGGTGACCTAATATGCTTGTTGTTTGTTTCTTTGTTTTTATAGGAGGCACTGGGGATCGAATCCCAGACTTCCCATGTGGGAAGGAGGCACTCAACTGCTTGAGCCACATCTGCTCCCAGCATCATTTGTTAAACGGGGAACTTGACAACTGTTTCTTTTTATGATATTATTATATATCAAACCAAATTAGCGTTATAATACAACATCTAATAAGATACTAATCTAAAATTAAAAACATTTACTAAAAATCATTGATCACATTCAAGGCAAAAAGAATATATATATATTTAATATAATAAACTTTATTTTTAAAGAGATTTTAGATTACAGAAAAGTTACACTGAAGCTACAAGGGATTCCCACGCACCCCCCTCCCTCTCCACATCATTCCTTTTTTTTTTTTTTTAAGTAGCAGTACAATTTATTATGATGTATCTGTAAAAGCCACTCATTTAAAAAATGCACATTTAAGAAATGACTCAATTGTGGTAAGGACTAACAAACCTACAGTAATAATCTAAAAAATAAAATCATCATTGTGACATTTATCAGTACTTCACTCATCTAACAAATACTGAAGAAGGTGACTACCATTGTTATAACTTCTTTAAAGTCAAAAACTTAAGCACAAATCAGAATTAAGAGAAACTTCAGAATGTTCACATTTTCATACATTTTGGGCTGAACTTTCAAAGACTCTACATATAACAAAACCACAACTTTGAATAAAATGAATATTAAAAACATTTAACCTTGTGACAAACTTACTTTACAAAAGTAAGGAAAACAGAGTGAATAGTAACAGCAGTATATTTCTAGGAGAGAAAGCAATCACATATTTCCTTTATCATAAAACAAAAGCCAATGAGTCAACATTTTAATAACACTGGCCAAGTTATTTACTATCCAAGAATTTGCTTTTCAAGTTGTGCCTTTAAAATTTATCCATTCATATATTTGGATTAAATTAAATTTATACATCAAAAACATTTTGCTTAGAATTCTAATCTTAAGTATAAACCATAACTTATCAAAGCAGAGTCCAAATACTATATGGATCATATAAAATAATGTTACCATTTAGATTTATATGCTTCACCTGAAAAACTTATTTTAGAAACAGGAGTTTTGCTCTGTTTCTCCAGAATAAATGTCCCTATGTCTAAAACTTTAAATGATAATCAAAAAAGACAGATTCAACTAATTCATGCTATGCATTTTCCTTCATTGGGCTTTGATAAAAACAGAGCCATGTGGTGTTGAAGCACCATCTTCCTTCTCAGTTATAGTCTCTACAGTCCCAGAAGCAGACACAATAACCATTGTTTTATTTTTTATTTATTTATTTTTTTTTACTGGGAGGTCCCGGGGATTGAACCCGGGTCCCTCCATATGGGAGACGAACGCCCAACCAGTTGAGCCACATCTGACCCCCCCATTGTTTTATTTATTGAAGCTGTCTTTTGTTTCTCAGCAATAACTGCACAAACAGCAACAATCTCATCACTTTCAAAGTCAGTCAGTAATTGACTTTGCTGAGAAATCTGTTACTTCTGCTAATGGTTCACTCTTTTTAATCCTCTGTGCCACTTTCTGCTGCTTCTGGAGTGTTCTTGCCCAAGAAAGGTCTTCTTTCCATATTTCAGGGTTTATTGGATAGATGTGAAGGGCTACTTGAAAACTTCAAATTGCTTCATCCATTTTGTCTTTCCGCTTTCTGTTGTCATATTGTTCTATTGTCTGTCTTATCCTTTAGTTTACCCTTCTTAATAATCTTCATTCCTAAACTCTTCTCCAAATCTCTCACTTTTGTTTTTCCCTTTCAGGCTGCAGCACCCCCTTTAGTATCTCTTGCAAATCTGGTCTTTTGTTAATATATTCTATCAGATTTTGTTTGTCTGTGAAGACTTTGAACTCACCCTTATTTTTGTAGGACAGCTTTGCTGGATACAGAATTCTTGGCTGGCAGTTTTTCTCCTTCAGTACCTTAAATACATCATACCACTTTTTTCTGTCCTCCATGGTTTCTGATGAGGTCGGCATATAATCTTTATGAGGTTCCTTTGTATGTGATGCTTGCTTTTCTCTTGCTGCTTTCAGAATCCTCTATCGCTGATATTTGTCATTCTGAATAGTAGTTGTCTCAGACTAGGTCTATTAGGGTTTATTCTGTTTGTGGTGCTTTGTCCTTCTTGGATATTGATATTTATGTCCTTCATAAGGGTTGGGAAGTTCTCGATCATTATTTCCTCAAATATTTTTCTGCCCCTTTTCCATTCTCTTCTCCTTCTGGGACATCAGTAATGCAAATGTTTGTGCATTTTGCATTGTCATTCAATTCCCCAAGACTCCATTCCATTTTTTTCCATTCTCTTCTCTTTCTGTTCTCCTGTCTTTTCCAGTTCAGATGTTCTATCTTCAAAATCACTAATTCTGGCTTCAAGCAATTCAAATCTGCTCTTATGTGCCTCTAATGTATTTTTTTTTTTTTTAAGATTTTATTTATTTATTCACTTATCCCCCCCTTGCTGCCTGCGCTCGCCGGGTCAGCCAACCACGCCGTGCAGGCGGGCCCGCCCCCACCAGGAGGCCCCGGGAACCGAACCCAGGGCCCCCCACATGGCAAACGGGAGCCCTACTGATTGAGCCACAGCCGCTTCCCTCTAATGTATTTTTAATCTCATACATTATGTCTCTCATTCCCATAAGGTCTGTTACTTTTCTTTGCAGGATTTCAAATTGTTCTTTATGCTCTCCCAATGTCTTCTTAATATCTTTTATTTATTTAGTCATATTTTCTTTAAATTCTTTGAAGTGATTTAGAAGAGTTGTGTGATTATCACTGATTAATTGTATCTCTTTAGGATATTTGGTTTGTTCTTTTGGCTGGGCCATATCTTCCTGTTTCCTAGTATAGCTTGTAATTTTTTGCTGATGTCTAGGCATCTGAATATGTTGGTGTATTTACTCTGATGGCTAATTTCTCTCTCTTGCCTATTGTTTTTTTTTCCCACAGCTCTTCTTTTTGGTTCAACTTATTCTCAGTCTTTAAAATTGCCCAGCTTAAGTTTTCAAAATCGGGCCAGGGACTCACTAGTGGGGGCACAGATTTTCTCCCAGGGGTTGGATACAGATAGCATGAAGAGATTTTGTCCATGCAGTTTCCAGACCAGCCAGCAGATGGCGCTAGCCAACCCAGCTTTCCATGGAGATATTTCAGTCTTGGCTTTCCTGTGTTCCTGTGTTGAATCTCCAGATTGGAAATTCAAAGCGGGCTATGCTGGCCAAATTCACTGAAGAAAAGCCCCCCAAACTCCCCTCCCTTTTCTCTTGAAACAGCTGACAGGGAGGAAGATGTCTGCTCCCCTCTCAATCGCTACGGTGAGCCAGGGGTTTTAACCCAGCTTAATATCTTGAGGGTGGGGGCAGTGAGCCCTTCCCAGTTGCCACAGGGGCTTGGTAACTCACATTTGTCTTTTTGGCTTCTTCATCTCTCAGTCCCTTGCCCTTCTGGGAGTTGTGTAGCACTGTCTTGGTCTGCTGATCCCCATAGCAGGTCCCTCAGACAGCTTTTGGCTCTTTGTTGTTTTTGTGAGAACATTCAGCTCTGCCTGTTAGTCCGTTGCCATGTTCCCACAGTCCTTCTCCATATGTTTTTTATTTCAAACTTCATTACATTATGGTCAGAGAATGTGCTGTGTATAATTTCAATACTTTAAAAATTTATTGAGACTTATTTTGTGACCCAACATGTGGTCTAGCCTAGAGAACAATCCATGAGCACTTGAGAAGAATGTATATCTTGCTGTTTGGGGGTCCAGACTATTAGGTCTAGTTGATGTATCACATTTTTCAAGTTCTTTGTTTCCTTATTGATCCTCCATCTAGATATTCTATTTATTGATTAGAGTGGTATATTGAAGTCTCCAACTATTATTGTAGAAACATCTATTTCTCCCTTCAGTTTTGCCAGTGTTTGCCTTATGTATTTTTGGGCACTGTGGTTAGGTGCATCAATAATTATCATGGTTATTTCTTCTTGGTGGATTTCCCCCTTTATTGATATATAGTTCCCTTCTTTGTCTCTTACAACAGTTTTGCACTTAATGTCTATTTTGTCCAATATTAGTAAAGCAACCCCAGCTCTTTTTTGGTTAGTATTTGCATGGAATTTCTTTTTCCACCATTGCACTTTCCATCTGTTTGTGTCTTTGGGTAAAAGCTGAGTGTCTTGTAAACAACATATGGTTGGATCACACTTTTTTATCCATTCTGCCATCTGTGTCATTTGATTAGGGAGTTTAATCCATTAACATTCAGTGTTATTACTATAAATTTTGTCCTTTGGTTTTTATATATCTTTTTTCTCTTTCTCTCTCTCTTTTCCTTTATTTCAACGTAATTTTCTTTGCGGTTGATCTTTTTAATTTTTTTTTTATTAGAGAAATTGTAGGTTTATAGAACAATCATGCATAAAATACAGGATTCCCATACACCACCCCACCAACAACACCTTGCACTTGTGTGGAACATTTGTTACAATATAGGTGATCTTTTGTGATGTATCTGACTGATCCTTTTCTCATTTTTGTTTCTGTATATATTGTAAATACTTTCTTTGTGGTTACATTGAGGTTTGTATTACACAACCTATATCTAAAACTTACTATTTGAAAGATACTAACTTAACTTCAATAGCATACACATTCTCTGTTCCCATATCCCTTCATTTCTCCTCTTTATGTTATTTCTGTCCCATATTACCTCTTTATATTTTGTGTATCCATTATAAGGAAATATGACTATTTCTTATTCAGTGGTATTCAAACTCTTATAAGAATTAAAGATTACAGTTATATATATTGGGGATACAGTACTACTGGATCTCACATTTAGTTACCTTTACTGATGATCTTCACTTATTCACACTGCTCCAAGCCACACTCTCCTGTCTTTTCCTTTCAACCTGGCAAACTCCTTTTAGTAATTCTTGTAGAACAGGACTTTTGTTGAGGAACTCTCCCAGTTTCTGTTTATCTGTGAATATTTTAAACTCTCCCTCATTTTTGAAGGACAGTTTTGCTGGATAAAGAAATTGTGGCTGGCAGTTTTTCTCTTTCAATACCTGAAATATATCATACCACTGCCTTCTCACCTCCATGATGAGAAGTCAGCACTTAGTCTTATTGAGGATTTCTTGCATGTGACAAATCACCTTTCTTTTGCTGCTTTCAGGATTCTCTCTTTACCTTTTGCATTTGACATTGTGATTGGTATGTATCTCAGAATAGGTCTATTAGAATTTCTTCTGTTTGGAGCACATTGCTCTTCTCGGACATGTATATTTATGTCTTTCATAAGAGTTGGGAAATTTTCAGCCAATATTTCCTCAAATATTATTTATGCCCCTTTTCCCATCTCGTCTCCTTCTGGAATCCCCACGATGTGTATATTTCACAGTGCTCTTTTTTTTTTTCTATTATTTTCTCTCTTCATTCTTCAGACTGTATGATTTTAATTGTCTTGTCTTCTAGTTCACTGATTCTTCTATCTGTTCAAATCTGTTATTGTATGCCTCTAGTGTATTTTTTAATCTTCATTATTGTGCATTAATATTGCACAATATTATTATTATTATTTTCTTCCCCATAATTTATGTTATGTTCCTTTTTAAAGTTTCTAATTATTTTTGCTCACTCATTGTCTTCTTAATAGTCTTTAGCTCTATATCCATCATTAGTTTATTTCTATCATATTTTCCTTCATCTCCTTGAATTGATTTAGGAGATTTGTTTGAACTTTTTAAATTAAGATTGGTACAAACTCTGCAGCTCTTAAGTTGTATTTGTTCCTTTAACTGTGCCCTATTTCCCTGTTTCTTGGTATGGCTTGCATTTCCCCCCCCTGATATCTAGGGGTTTTAGTTTTCTAAAGCTGCTGGGAGCAAAACACCAGAAATGAGTTGAGTTGGTTTTTATAATGGAATTTACTAAGGTAAAATCTTACAGTTCCAAGGCTGTGAAAATGTCCAAACCGCGGCATCATCAAAGATGTTGTCTTACCAAAGGTTGGAGCTGGATCCTGGGCTCCTGCCACATGGCAAGGCAAAATAGCAAATCTGCCAGTCTCTCTGTGCCTTCTCCTCTAGGCTCACCTTCTTTCAGCTTCAAGCTGCTTCATGGGCCTCGCCTCTTGGGGGCCTCGTTGCTTCAGCTTCTCTGCTGATTCCAGCCTCTGGCCCCTCTCTCAGCCTCTTCTGGTTTCTCTGTCTTTCTGCAGCTGTAAGTGATCCTGGAGTCTTCTCTTGCATGGCAGCGTAAAATGGCAGAGCCTTTCTCTGTGTTCTCCTCCATTTTTATATGACTCCAGTAAAAGGGTTAGGGCCCTCCCTGGGCCCCCAAATCTAATCAAAGAGCCTTAACTAAAGCAATCTATTCAAAGGTGATCTAATCAAAAGTTCCCTTAACTGAATCTAACCAAAAGTTCCCACATAAAACAGGCTTATATGTACAGGAATAGGTTATTAGCTTAAGAGCATAATTTTCTGTAGTCCACAAAAGACTCAAACTAGGACATTCAGGCATCTGATTATTTTGATGCACTAATTCTGAAGTTTAGTACCTTTCTCTTGCCTTGGTTTTGTTTTTTGTTTGTTTTTTTCGTAGTTTGGTTATATGTAAAAGCTCTCCTTTGACTCTTGCTCCAACTTATACTGAACCTTTAGAATAGCCCATGTTTAATTGTTCAGATTTTTTCAGGTCTTCTTCACCTGATTCTTACCCTGGATATGTGGTACAACTTTTAATATTGCCCTTTTATGTGCATTTTTTCCCTCCAGGAGCAAGCTTCCTTTCTTCTGTTCCTTCTCTGGGAATCCTGATCTCTTCCATTTGTTTTTGTGCAGAATTTTCTTCCCAGCTCTTGTGATTTGTTTAAGTTCTCTCCCTCACCCAGTGCCCCCTTACACTCTCCATTTCTGGACCCATCCCGCCTTATAGCAGTTCAGTTTCCCCCCTTTTTCCCATGAGGCTTTTCTGCCTTGAGTTACTTCCCCATTAGGGTATTCTGCCCTGGGGAGACAGACTGGGTCAAACCAAAAACGTCCATTTTTTTCATATAGTTGATCCAGCAATCAGAGTCTGGGCTGAGTGTGTGCACCTCGAGGCAACAGTTCTTCTGCTGTCTCTTTTATTTCCTGGGGGGGCTGTAGCAGTTTGATATTGATTATGAATTCCAAAAATAGATATTGGATTATGTTTATAAACTGGTCTGTTCCTCTGGGTATATTAGATTGTATTAACTTCAGAGAGTTCACTTTTAATTGATTAAGATATGATTAGGGCTTTGGTTGGGCCATATCAGGTGGGTGGGGACTCACAGAGGAAACGACATTACAGAAGAGAGAGTTGGAGTTTTGATGTTGGAGCCCCTGGAAGTAAACATACAGGAGAAGAACACAGAGGAATGGAGATGGCTCCATAGGCACAGCAGAGGCCCTGGGAAGAGAGAGAGCCTGATAGTCTACAGCTGACCCTGTGGTGAGAACAAAGCAGCTGAGCCCAGAGAGAAACGAGCCCCGGGAGAGAGACAAGACTTATCTCAGCCTACAGCTGAGATCAGAAGAAGCTGGGACCACGGAGCCTTAAGAGGGAGGCTGAACCCTCCTTCAGCAGTCATCTTGTTCCAACATGTGACAACAGACTTTGGTGAGGGAAGTAACTTACACTTTATGGCCTTGTGATTGTAAGCTTCTACCCCAGATAAATACCCTTTATAAAAGCCAACAGAGTTCTGGTACTTTGCATCAGCATCCCTTTGGCTAACTAATACAGGGACCTTTTGCATGTATGCATTAGTCAGCCACTTGTTTTCTGCCCTGGGTCTCTGTGGACCTGGGCCCCTGGGCCTGGATATGTGTAGGATTCTAAATCACTGCTCTCTGTGACTCTATTGTCTGCATCCATGGCAATAGATACCTGGGCTGTGCTGCATCTATGTGGCTCTTCAGCTGTGTGTGACCGAAGTCAGGGGAAGGTGTCTGGACTGATGGGTCTCGTTTAGATCTCCTATTATTATTTTTTTCTATTATTTTTTTTTCTTTTTATTTCATACAGCATTTGTGGAGTCCTTCTCTAAACTCTATAGTTCTCCAGAGTTCCAAGCAAGTGGGATTTATTTTCTATTAGTTGTTTCTGAGGGGGTACTTTTCCAGGGGATGTCTTACATCACTATTTGATGACATCTATACATTTTGAGTCAATATCACTAGAAAAAAATCTTTTAAGGAATTGCACTCAGTAAGAACACTACATTATGGTAATATGAATAACATATTAAACCCTAATTTGAGCACAGAATGGTACTCAAGATTATTTTTAAATTGTTCTGCCTCAGTAACAACACAACTACCTCAACTTCCAATTTATAAAAACAAACCTAGCCCCCTCTTCCTTTTTTTTTTTTTTTCCCCTAACAGGAGATTCTTTTAAAAGCAACTATCAAAATACATGGTTAGATGGAATACACATTCATCCAAATGCCCAAATGAACAAAAAGTTCAAGGATGTGTAACACTATCAGAGACAACATAAAATGCTGGCCTGGGAACTGTTTTCTGCTTTATTATTTTATAAAACACTGTGATCATCATTAGAGATGGAAAGATTGGTTAGAACCTCATAGTCAGTGTACCTAGAGTAAGAAAAGTAAAACAACATTACATCATGCTTCAAAAACAAATATTATTTAGGATTATGAAAACATTATATTGAAAGGGGATATTACTGAAAAATAGAAACAAAACTTGGAAAGAACAAATAAATAAATAAAAACTACACAGGTTAGTCTTTACCTAATTCGTGGCATCTGTAAGTCTTCTGCTCTATGTAGGACTTTACAGGCAATGATTAGGCCTAATATTCAGACACACTCATCCTCCTCTTTCCCTACAAAATATTTGAATATGGGATAAGTGCCCTAAGATTAGCACAATGGCTTGGACTTCAGGCTCTTAAGTGTTATATATGAAAAGAATATGGTTTCCCATTTATTATGTGGTTACAGAGGACATGAAGACTGGTTTCATGAGTTGGGATTTGGTGTGAAAAGCATCCAATTCTTCAAGCTCTTCAATGTTTCTATAGGTTTCACAGTGCTGGGTTTTGTATCCTTGTTTGTCCATCTGACACTAAATGGCTGAATTTAGGAAATGAACAAGTTCAGCATGGTTTCAGCACCTCTGCAGATAAAAAATGAAGTTGATTAGAATAAAATCATTACTTGCTGTATTATATGTAACTTCACTTTTATTGATATTTATAGTATGTTGGGAATTGAATCATATCCCTCACAAAAAGCATATTTAGGTCCCAAACACTGGTCCTATGGTGTGAACCCATTTGTAAATAGGACCTTTGAAGATGTTATTAGGTAAGATGTGCCCAAACTGAAAAAGGGTGGGCCTTAATCGATATGGCTAAAGTCTTTATAAGCAAAGGCCACTGGACACAGGAGAGGAGTCATGGGAAGCAGCTAGAAGCTGGAAGTAAACAGAACCCAGAAGAGAAAGACGATGTTGCCATGTGTATTGTCATGTGACAGAAAAGCTAAGGACAAAGGCTCACTGGCAGCCAGCACCCGAACACCACAGGCTTTGGGGAAAAGCATTATCTTGCTGATGCCTGGATTTTGGACTTGTCCTAGCTTCAAAACCATAAGCCAAAAAAATCCTGTTGTTAAGCCAAACCACAGTGTGGTATGTGTTTTAGCAGCTAAGAAACAAAAGCAGTGTTTGGTACCAGGAAGTGTGATGCTGCTATGAAAATTACTTAAAATTGTGAAAATGGCTTTAGAATTGGGTAATGGGTAGAGGCTGAAAGAGTTGTCAGGGACTTGATAAAACTTAGATTGTTTCGAAGAGACTATTGGTAGAAATATGTGCATTGAAGGTACTTCCAATGAGGCCTTAGAAGAAAATGATGAATGTATTATTGGAAATTGGAAGATAGGCAATCCTTTTTTTTAAAGGGGTAGAGAGGGAAGCGGCTGTGGCTCAATCAGTGGGGCTCCCGTTTACCATGTGGGGGGCCCCGGGTTCGGTTCCCGGGGCCTCCTGGTGAGGGCAGGCCCGCCCGCACGGCGTGGTTGGCTGGCCCAGCGAGCGCAAGCAGCAAGGGGGTGATGAATGAATGAATAAATAAAATCTTTAAAAAAATAAAAATAAAAAAAAAATAAAGGGGTAGAGAACTTTGTGAAATTGTGTTCCAGTGTTGGATGGAAGAAAAAATTTCAAGCAGTGCACCTAGAAAAAAATAGCTAGAGGACAGGCAGAGACTGTCTGGATGGCTGCTCTGGGGCTCAGGACACCAGGTAAAGTTGTGACACCACCCAGAAGAGAGAGGGGCAAAGGAAAGGAGTCTCAGCTGGCTGAAAAATCTCATGAGTAGAGCTGCAAAAGCAGCAGTGGGTGCCCTTCCCCTCACCTATGGAGCAAATAGCCATCTGTGGACTGCAACAGGTGTGGACTAAAGTATCTGGGAACTGAGAGGTTTACAGGGGTCCTCTTCCCCAAGAAAGGGGAAGGGAGGGACACAGCCTACAGCAAATTCAGATTTTGGCCAGTGAACTTGGCCTGCATTGGAGGGGTCGCATAATTCCAGGCTGGGTAGGGCCACCACATTGTTTGCCCTGAGAGCCAGCAGGGAGCTAAAGATAATTTGCCTACTCAAACATCCACCTTACTTCCCCCAGGGCTGGTTGTTGAAGAGGCAGAGGGAGGGAGGGTGTGACTGGCCAAGGGTGGAGAACAGCCTCTAAGAAAGTGTGTTTGTGAGGCTTGGCCAGCCCTAAGGACATTGCTTCTGCACCACTCACCCACCTGAGGAGTTACACTGAATGAATTCCCACTGTAGCACCTGTGGTCTGAGCTGAGAGGTCTGCCCAAGAGCTCTATCTGCTGGCCAGACCAGACAAGTGAATGAAAAAGAAAATAATAAATAAACAAAAGGGAAACAGTTAACTTTACTGCCCTCTCCAAGGCCCTTGGAAACTGGCCTGCACCCCATTCCTGGGTCCTTAGCCCTGGTTTGAGCAGTTAAAAGTGGCAATCCTAAATATCTAGAACAAGTTGAAGCAAGAGTCAGAGAACAGTGGTAGCACACAGCTACTTAACAGTAAATCCCTAGGCAAGAGAGAGAAACTGAACATCAGAGTAAACTCATAATCAGAATCAGATGCCTAGACATCAGCAAAAAATTACAAGCCATACAAAGAAAAAAGAAGATATGACTCAGGAAAAGGAACAAATCAAAGTTCCAGATGAGACACAGGGCTTGAAACAGCTAATCAATAAGGTTCATATGAATCTCCTAAATCAAATTATGGAGTTGAAGGACAACATGTCTAAAGAAATAAAAGACATTAAGAAGAAAATGAGTAAGCACAAAGAAAAATTTGAAATCTTGGATAGAAAAATAAGAGTTTGTGGGAATGAAAGACACACTAAGTGAGATTAAAAATACAATAGAGACAGATACATAGATTTTAAATCATGGAAGAAAGAACCAGCAATGTAGAGGAAAGAATAACTGAAAGTGAAGAAAAAGAAGAACAGAGAGACAAAAGAATGGAAAAAAATTGAGCAGGGGCTTAGGAAGTTGAATGATTACATGAAGTGCACCAACATATGTGTTATGGGAGTTCCAGAAGAAGATGAAGAGGGAAATGGGACAAAAAGAGTATTTAAGGAAATAATGGCTGAAAATGTCCCAACTCTCAGGAAAGACATGAATATACATGTCCAGGAAGCACAGCATACTCCAATTAGAATAAATCCAAATAGACCTACCCCAACACACACAATATGCAGAATGCCAAATGCCAAAAATAGAGAGAAAATTCTGAAAGCAGCAAGGGAAAAGTGAAACATCACATACAAGGGACATTCAATAAGAATTAGTGCAGATTTCTTTTCAGAAACCATGAAGGCAAGAAGGCAGTAGCATGATATAATTACAGTATTGAAAGAGAAAAACTGCCAGCCAAGAATTCTTTATCTGACAAAATTGTCTTTCAAATTTGATAGTGACCTTAAAATATTCACAGATAAACAGGAACTAAGAGAGTTCGTAAACAAGAATCTGCAGGGAACACTAAAGGGAGTTCACAGCCAGAAAAGAAAAAAGAGAGAGAGGCATGGAGGAGAGTACAGATGTGAAGACTATCAGAAAGGGTAACCAAAATGGTAAAAGGATAGACAAAAATAAGATATGACATATGAAAGCCAAAGGATAAAATGGACAAAGTAAGTAATGCCTTTACAGTAGTAACATTGAATGTTAATGGATTAAACTCCCCAATCAAAAAACATAGGCTGACACAATGGATAAGAAAATATGAACCATCCATATGCTGTCTGCAGGAGACTCACCTTAGACCCAAGGATGCAAATAGACTGAAAGTGAAAAGTTGGAAGAAGATATTCCATGCAAATAATAACCAAAAGAGAGCAGGTGTAGCTATACTGGTGTCAGACAAAACAGAATTTATATGCAAAAAAAGTGATAAAGTGCAGAAGGTCATTATATATTAATAAAAGGATAATCCACCAGGAAGGAGTAATTGTCATACATATTGATGCACCTAAACAGGGTGCCCCAAAATACATGAGTCAAACTCTGGCAAAACTGAAGGAGGAAACAGATGCCTCTACAATAATAGTTGGAGACTTCAACATGCCACTCACCTCAATACATAGAACAATTAAACAGAAGATCAACAAAGAAACAGAGAACTTGAACAATATGATAAATGAGCTGGACCTAACAGACATATACAGAACATTGCACCCCAAATCAGCAGGTTATACATTCTTCTCAAGTGCTCATGGATCTTTCTCCAGGATTGATCACATATTGGGCCACAACACAGCTCTCAATAAATTCAAGAAGATTAAAATTATACAAAGCACCTTCTCTGATCATAATGGAATGAAGCTGGAAGTCAATAATAAGTGGGAAAGGGGAAATTTTGCAAATATATGGAGGCTAAACAACACTCTTAAACAATAAGTGGGTCAAAGAAGAAATTGCAAGAGAAATTAGTAGATATCTCAAGAAGAATGAGAACGAGAACACAACTTATCAAAACTTATGAGAGGTGGGAAGATGGCATTGATTAGGCAGACAAGTCTCAGCTCTCACAAAAACAACAGAGAAAGAGCCAAAAGCTGCCTGAGGGACTTGCTTTAGGGGTCAGCAGACCAGGACAGTGCTTCACAACTCCCAGGAGGGTGAGGGACAGAGAGATGAAGAACCAGAAGCTACAAGCTGTGAGTTACTAAACCTCCACCCAGGAAAGGCTCCCCTCCCACACCCCTACATATTAAGCAGGAGTAAAACCCCTGGCTCATTACAGGTGGCTGAGAGGGGAGCAGATGTCTTCCTCCCTGTCATCTGTTACAAGAGAAAAGGGAGGGGGAGTCAGGGGGCTTTTCTTCAGTGAATTCAGCCAGTGGGGTCCACTTTGAATCTCAGCTCTGGCCAAAGCAAAACAAAGGAAAACTTCCATGGAAAGGTGCATCAATGAGCGCCACTTGCTGGCCTGTTTGGATATTGCATGGACAAAAACTGCAATTGGGTCTCTCTGTTCCCTAACTTCTGGGAGAAAATCTGCATCCCATAAGTGAGTCCCTGACATGATTTTGATAACTTATGCTGGGCAATTTTAAATACTTAGGATAAGTTGAACCAAATATCAAAGAAGAGCCGTGAAAAAAATAATAATAGGCAAGAGAGAGAAAGTGATTATCAGAGTAAATTCACCAACATATTCAGATGCCTGGACATCAGCAAAAAATTGCAAGCCATATTAAGAAACAGGAAGAGAAGGCCCAGCCAAAGGAACAAACCAAATATCCCACAGAGATACAGGATTCAAGATAATCAATGATAAGCACACAACTCTCCTAAATCAATTTAAATAATTGAAAGAAAACATGACAAAAGAGATAATGGGCATTAAGAAGACACTGGGTGAGCATAAGAATAATTTGTTGTTGTTGTTGTTGTTTTAAGATTTATTTATTTGTTCCCCTGCCCCCCCCATTGTTTTGCACTCACTGTCTGCTCTCTGTGTGCTCTTCTGTGTCTGCTTGTCTTCTCTTTAAGCAGCACTGGGAACAGATCCTGGGACCTTCCAGAGTGAAGAGAAGCTGTTCAATATCTTGTGCCACCTCAGCTCCCTGGTCTGCTGCATCTCTTATCGTCTCTCTTCTGTGTCTCTTTTTGTTGTGTCATCTTGCTGCACCAGCACTCCTGAACAGGCCAGCACTCCTGCACAGGCCAGCACTCCTGCACAGGCCAGCTCGCTGCATGGGCCAGCTTGCATTTCACCAGGAGGCCCTGGGAATTGAACCCTGGACCTCCTACACGGTATATGGGAGCCCAATCACTTGAGCAACATCCCAGATAAAGTACAATTTGGAAGCCTGCAAAGAAAAGTAAGAGACCTTATGGGAATGAAAGACACAATGGATGAGTTTAAAAATACATTAGAGGCACATAAGAGCAGATTTGAATGGCCTGAAGACAGAATTAGTGCTTTCAAAGACTGAACATCTGAACTGGAAAAGACAGGAGAACAGAAAGAGAAGAGAATGGAGAAAAATAGAACAGGGTCCCAGGGAATTGAATGGCAATGCAAAATGCAAAAAAAATATGCATTATCTGTGTCCCAGAAGGAGAAGAAGAGGGAAAAGGGGCAGAAAGAATATTTGCAGAAATAATGACTGAAAACTTCCCTACCCTTATGAAAGACATAAATATCAATATCAAAGAAGGATAGTGCACCCCAAACAGAATAAGCCCCAAGACACCTACTATACAGAATGACAAATATCAGAGATAAAGAGAAGATTCTGAAAGCAGCAAGAGAGAAGCAAAGCACCACATACAAGGGAACCTTGATAAGATTAAGTGCTGATCTCTCATCAGAAACCATGGAGGAGAGAAGAAAGTGGCATGGTGTATTTAAGGTACTGAAAGAGAAAAACTGCCAGGTAAGAATTCTGTATCCAGCAAAGCTGTCTTTTAAAAATGAAGGGGAGTTCAAAGTCTTCACAAACAAAAACTGATAGAATATGTTACCAAAAGAACAGAATTACAAGAGATACTAAAGGGAGTGCTGCAGCATGAAAGGAAAAAACAAGCATGAGAGACTTGGAGAAGAGTGTAGAAACGAAGATTATTAGAAAGAGTAAATTAAAGGGTAAAAAGATAGACAATAGTACGATATGACAACAGAAAGCCAAAGTCAAAATGGATGAAGTAAGTAATGCCTTTATATTGAATGTTAATGGCTTGAACTCCCCAATCAAAAGACATAGACTAGGAGCAGATGTGGATCAAGTGGTTGAGCGCCTGCCTCCTATACGGGAGGTCCCAGGTTTGGTTCCCAGTGCCTGCTGAAAAGAAAACAAAAACAAACAACAAGCAAAACAAACAAAAAAGCCAACTCAGGGAAGCCAATGTGGCTCAGTGGTTAAGTGCCAGCTTCCCTCATATGAGTTTCCTGGGTTCAATCCCCAGTACCTAAAAAAAAAAAAAAAAAAAAAAGACATAGACTGACAGAATGGATAAAAAAATATGAGCCATCTATATGTTGTTTATGAGAGACTCACCTCAGATGAAGGGATACAACTGGTTGAAAGTGAAAGGTTGGAAAAACATAGTCCACACAAATAGTAACCAAAAAAGAGCTGGAGTAGAGATACTAATATTGGACAAAATAGATTTTAAATGCAAAAATGTTACAAGGGATGAAGAAGATCATTATATAATAATAAAAGGGGCAATTCAGCAAGAAGAAATAACTATACTAAATATTCATGCACCTAACCTCCATGCCCCAAGATACACAAGGCAGACACTGGCAAAGCTGAAGGGGGAAATAGATGTCTGTACAATAATAGTTGGTGACTTCAATTCACAACTCTCAGTATTGGACAGAACATCTGAAGAGAGGATAAATAAACAGAGAGCTTCAATAATATGATAAAATGAAGTATATCTAACAGACAGCTATAGAGCATTGCAACCCAAAACAGCAGGATATACATTCTTTTCAAATGCCAATGGATCCTTCTCCAAGATAGACCACATGTTGGATCACAAGACAGGTCTCAATAAATTTTAAATAATTAAAATTATACAAAACACTTTCTTTGATCATAATGGAATGAAGTTAGGAATCAATAATGGACAGAGAAAGGGAAAATTCATAAATATATGGAGATTAAACAATACACTCTTTAATATTCATGGGATCAAAGAAGAAATTGCAAGAGAATTCAGCAAATATCTTGAGAGAATGAAAATGAGAACACACCATATCAAAACCTATAAGACACCAAAAAGGCAGCGCTGAGAGGGAAATTTATAGCCCTCAATGCTAATAATAAAAAAGAAAAAAATTGAAGATCTAACTGCATAGCTGGAGGAACAAGAAAAATAACACCAAACTAATCCCAAACCAAGACAAAGGAAAGAAATAATAAAGATCAGAGCAGAAATAAATGATATTCAGAACAAAAAAAAAAAAGAGAGAGAATCAACAAAACCAAAAGTTGGTTCTTTGAGAAAATCAACAAAATCAACAAACCCTTAGCTAGATTGACAAAGAAAAAAAGAGAGAAGACACAAGTAAAATAAAAAAATGAGAGAGGGGACATTACCATTGACCCTGCATAAATAAGAGAGATCATAAGAGGATACTATTAACTGTACGCAAAAAAAAACTGGACAATGTAGATAAGATGGACAAATTCCTAGAAACAAACGAACAACCTATACTGACCCTAGAAGAAATAGAAGACATCAACAAAACAATCACAAGGTAAGAGATCAAAACAGTCATCAAAAAGCTCCCAAAGATGAAAAGCCCAGGACCAGATGGCTTCACAGGTGAATTCAACCAATAACTCAAAGACAACCTAATACCAATCTTGCTCAAGCTCTTCCAAAAAATTGAACAAGAAAGAATGCTAAAAACTCATTCTATGAAGCCAACATCACCATAATACCAAAACCAGATAAAGATACTATAAAAAAAAAATTATCGACCCATATCTCTAATGAATATAGATGCAAAAATCCTCAACAAAATACTTGCAAACAGAATCCAAAAACACATTAAAAGAATTATACATCATAATCAAGTGTGTTTCAACCCAGGTATGCAAGGGTGGTTCAACACAAGAAAATCAATCAGTGTAATAAACCTCATTGATAACTTGAAGAAGAAAAATCACATGATCCTTTTCTATTGATGCAGAAAAGGTATTTGGCAAAATACAGCACCCTTTCTTGATAAAAACACTCCAAAAGATAGGAATAGAAGGAAACTTTCTCAATTTGGTAAAGTGCATATACGAAAAACCTACAGCTAGCATTGTATTCAACAGTGAAAGACTGAAGGCTTTCCCGCTGAGATCAGGAACAAGACAAGGATGCCCACAGTCACCATTATTATTCAAAATTGTGCTAGAAGTTCTAGCTAGAGCAATTAGGCTAGATAAACAAATAAAAGTGTACTGATCAAGGAACCCAATTTACAGCAAACAAAATACAGGAATGAGCACATATTCATAGAATTCACTGGTCTTACCATGTTCCTCATCATCCTGAAGCAACTGGATTGATATAATGATGGAATGGCCTTTTCTCAATGATTAAATTGTTACCACCCAATTTAGGCAGGAGTACCAATGGCCCAGGAACTTCAGGAATGAAGATTTGGGTCATCCCACCATGCAAAGAACCATGGCCAGCTGAGGTGCTTACTGAGGGTAAAGGAAATATAGAATGTGCTGTGGAAGAAGGTAGTTATAAATATGAGCTATGACTACATGACCAGTTACAGAAACAAGGATTGTAATGGTTATGAATATTGCTTCCATGTATTCTTATGAATATGTTATATATGCATAAAGCAAATATCTTTGTTTTTTTCCCTATCTTATCCCCTTATCATATAGCTGAAGTTGTTCTAACTTTATGATACAGTATTTAAGTTATAGGACATCAAGTTTAAGATTGAATATTACCCAAGGATTTGCACCCTCTTCTGGGGAAAGAGTGCATTTCCAGTTGTATGCAGGACAGTTGAGTATTGTTAGGTGAAAATATGACTTATTGTTTTTTATTTAGAGATTAACTATGGTTTAAGGAAATATGTACGGGTGCCAAGTTGACAAGGGGTGACTATGATAATTAAGTTTGTGTGTCACCTTGGCTAGGTTATAGCATGGAATAACTTTTTCCAACCCTTTACTTTCAACCTATTTGTATCTTTGGGTCTAAGGTGAGTCTTTTGTAAACAATAGAGAGTTGGACTGTGCTTTTTAATCTTTCTGCCAATCTGTGTCATTTGATTGGGGAGTTTAATCTATTAACATCAAGTACCTTTACAGTAACGACACTTAATGATTTTTTGCCTCTCTTTTCCTTTATTGCACCTCCTTTTCTGTATATTTGATCTTTTGTGATGTACCTGATGCTTTCTTATTTCTGTTTCTGTATATATTTTAAATACTTTCTTTGTGGTTACCCTCGTGTTTCTGTTGCCCAACCTACACCTATAACCTACTAATTAGAAAAGATACCAACTTAACTTCAAAAGGATACCTATTATCTGAATCTTCACTTCTTCACTCTACTCCAAGTCACTCTTTCCTGTCCTTTCTTTACAACCTGCAGAACTCCTTTAGTAATTCTTGTAAGGCAGGCCTATTGTTGATGAACTCCCTAAGTTTCTGTTTATCTGTGAATATTTTAAACTGTCTGTAGCAGTTTGGCAGTTTGATGTAATTATGAATTCCGAAAATAGATATTGGATTATGCTTGTAAACTGGTCTGTTAATCTGGGCATGATTAAGTTATGATTAGGGCATTGACTGGGCCATGTCAGTAGGGTGTTGAGACCCCCCCCTTCATGGGTAGGGAATCAAATATAAAAGGCATGGCAAAGAACAGAATTGAAGCACTTTTGATGTTAGAGTTTTGAAGCTGGAGCCCGGGGAGGCGAGCAGACAGAGGAGCTTGGTTGTGAGGAAGGAAAGAAGGCCCTGGGATAGAGACAAGTCATTTGCCTGACAGTTCACAGCTGGCCTTGTGGAGAGAAGCAAAGCCTAGAGAGCCTTATAGTCTACAGCTGACCTTGTGGAGGAAACAGAGGAGCTAAGCCCGGAGAGAAACGCAGCCCCGGGAATAGAGGAACCCAAGAAGCCTGAACCCTGGCAAACGTCAGCAGCTGCCTTGCCCCAACACGTGGCAATGGACTTTGGTGAGGGAAGTAACTTATGCTTTATGGCCTGGTAACTGTGGACTTCTACCTCAAATAAATACCCTTTATAAAAACCAACCAATTTCTAGTACTTTGCATCAGCACCCCTTTGACACCCCATTGTCCCTCATTTTTGAAGGAAGTTTTGCTTGATAAAGAATTTTGACTGGCAGTTTTTCTTTCAGTACCTTAAATATATCATACCACTGCCTTCTCGTTGCCATGGTTTCTGATGAGAAATCAGCACTTAGTCTCCTTGAAGATCCATTCATTGTATGTGACAAATCACTTTTTTCTTGCTTTCATAATTGTTTATCTTTGGCATTTGACATTCTGATTGGTTTATGTGTCTCAGAGTAGGTCTATTAGGATTTATGCCTAATAGATTTATTCTGTTCAGAGTTCATTGCATTTCTTGGACATGTATATTTATGTCTTTCATAAGATTTGGGAAATTTACAGCCATTATTTCCTCTTTCTGCCCCTTTCCCTTCTCTTCTCCTTCTAGAACAATCAAGACACATATGTTTGTGTGCTTCATGCTATCACTCAAATCCCTAGGACACCGATAAAAAAAATTTTATATTCTTTTCTCTGCTCCTCTGTGTCATTATGATTGCCCTATCTTCTTCTTCACTGATTCTTTCTCCTGTCTGTTCAAATCTGCTGTTGTATGCCTCTTGTGTATGTTTAATCTCTAATATTGTGCCTTTCATCCCCATAATTTCTGTTATGTTTCTTTTTATACTTTCAAATTCTTCTTTATGCTCACACATTGTCTTCTTTTTTTTTTAAGATTTATTTTTTTATTTATCACCGCTCCCCACCCAGTGTTTTTGCACTCGCTGTCTGCTCTCTGTGTGTTCTGTGTCTGCTTGTCTTCTCTTTAGGTGGCACCAGGAACAGATTCTGGGACCTTCCTGAGTGGAGAGAGGTGCTTAATCTCCTGTGCCACCTCAGCTCCCTGGTCTGCCACATCTCCTATTTTCTCTCTTCTGTGTCTTTTTCTGTTGTGTCACCTTGCTGTGCCAGCACTCCTGCATGGGCCAGCACTCCACGGGGGCCAGCTCTCTGCTCAGGCCAGCTCACCACGTAGGCCAGCTTACTTTTCACCAGGAGGCCCTGGGAATTGAACCCTGGATCTCCCATATGGTAGATAGGAGCCCAATCAATTGAGGCACATCTGCTTCCCACATTGTCTTCTTAATATCCTTTATCTTTTATGCATATTTTCATTCATCTCCTTGAACTATTTAGGAAATTTGCTTGAACTTCTGTAATTAGTGCTCCAAATTCTGTGTCTCCTCTGAAGTTTTAATTTGTTCTCTTGATTGAGCCATATCTTCCTGTTTCTTAGTATAGCTTATAATTTTTTGGTAATGTCTAGGCATCTGATTATCTTAATGATTTAACTCTGAAGATCAGTCTTGTCTAGGGTTTATTTTCTTTTTATTTTTCATAAAACTTTATTTCACATTCCAAACAAACAAACAAAATCACAAAATAACAGAAAATGCAGTTCAACAAGTCATAGAAGCATCACTCACAAAAAGTTCTGTTCAGGCACCTCCATCTCATCTAGTTCGAACTACCAACTTAATTGTTCCTCCAGCACTCAGAAAGATACACTGATGAACACAGATTACTCAAATGACATAGTCAAGGTCTCCTTATTAATGAAAAAAGAAGAGAAAAAAATGCTTAATCACATTCCTATCTCACAAAACCAAACCTTTTTTACCTTTAACATTAATATAGTACCAACTTTGCTTTTGCTACAAAACCATTACAATGTTTTTTTTAAGTATAGTTTATAAATTACATTCGTTATATATTTCACATGTATCACCACATTCTTAACACATTGCAGTAGAAGAACATTTCTGTATTTATATTATTAATCTCAGTCCTCATCTACTGCCAAATCATTGTTATATATTCCCTATCTTATCTTCCAGCTGTCCTCCAACTAACATTAATCTCTCTAGGCTATTTGTTTAAGCCACAATCACACCCATAAATCAACAGTATTACATTAATTATAATGTGTTACCTTCAAGTCCATCTATTACCACATATTTACATTTGACCTTATTAAACATTCTACATACATCTAGAATTATATCCCCCTTCTCATCCCACATTCCATCTCTCACCAATCTACACTTCATAGTCCAACTCCGTAAGTCTACTCATTGTATTTAGTTCATATCAGTGAGACCATACAATTTTGTACTTTTGTTCTGGCTTGTTTCACTCAATATAATATCCTCAAGGTTCCTCAATGTTGTCATGTGCATCCCCAATTGATTTCTTCCTACAGCTGAATAATCCCATTGTATGAATATACTACATCTTGTTTATCCATACATTAACTGCTGGACACCTAGGTTATTTCCATCTTTCAGCACTTCTGAACAATGCCACTATGAACATTTGTATGAAAATATCTGTTCATGTCCCTGCTTTCAGTTCTTATAAAAATATCCCTAATAGAAGGATCACTGGATCATATGGCAGTTCTATGTTTAGTTTCCTGAGGAACCACCAGATCATCCTCCAAAGAGGCTGTACCATTTTACACTCCCACCAACAGTGAAGGAGTGTTCCTATTTCTCCATATCCTCTCCAGCACTTGTAGTTCTCTGTTTTTTAAATAATGGCCATTCTGTATGGTGTGAGATGATATCTCATTGTAGTTTTGATCTGCATTTCCCTAATAGCTAGTGATGTTGAACATTTGTTTCATGTGTCTTTTGGCCATTTGCATTTCCACTTTGGAAAAAATGTCTATTCAATTCATTTGCCCATTTTTTAATTGGGTTGCTTATCATTTTGTTGTTAAGTTGTATGATCTCTTTATATAACATAGAGATCAATCCCTTATCAGATATATGGTTTATGGAGATTTTTTTCCCCATTGAGTTAGCTGTCTTTTCACCTTATCAAAGTATTTTTAAGTACACAAGTGTTTAATTTTGAGGCAGTTCCATTTATCTTTTTTTTTTTTTTTTTTCTTTTGTTGCTTGTGCTTGGGGTATAAGGTACAATAAACCATTACCAACCACAAGATCTTGAAGATGTTTCCCTACATTTTCTTCTAGGAGTTTTATGGTTCTAGTTTTTATATTTAAGTCCTTAATCCATTTTGAATTAGTTTTGTATAAGGTGTGAGATAGGGGTCCTCTTTCTTTCTTTTATATATGGATATCCAGTTTTCCAAGCACCATTTGTTGAATAAGCTGTTCTGACGCAGCTGAGAGGGGTTTGACAGCCTTGTCATATATCACTTGACCATAGATGTGAGGGTCTATTTCTGAACTCTTGATTCAATTCCATTGGCTAAACTATCTCTCTTTATGCCAGTACCATGCTGTTTTTAGCACTGTACCTAGGTAACATGCTTTAAAGACTGGAAGTGAGAGTCTTACAACTTCAATCTTCTTTTTAAAGATATTTTTGGCTACTTGGAGCTACTTACCCTTCCAGATAAATTTGATAATTGGCTTTTCCAATTCTACAAGGGAGGATATTAGAATTTTTAAATGAATATTGTGTTAAATCTGTAGATCAGTTTGGGTAGAATTGACATTTAATATTTAGTCTTCTAACCCATGAACATGGAATATCCTTCCATAATAAATAGATCATCTTTGTTTTTTTCCAGAAATGTTTTATAGTTTTCTGAATATAATTCCTTTATGTCCTTGGTTAAATTTAGTCCTAAAGATTTGCTTCATTCAGTCATTATTATAAATGGAGTTTTTTTCTGACTTTCTCCTCAGAGTGCTCATTAGTAGTGTATAGAAACACTATTGATTTTTGCATATTAATCTTGTATCTTGCCACTTTGCTGAAATCATCTATAAGTTCTAATAGTTTTGTTGTGGATTTTTCAGGGTTTTCTAAGTACAGAGTCATATTATCAGCGAATAGCAAAAATTTTACTTCTTCCTTTTCTATTTGAGTGCTCTATATCTTTTTCTTGCCTAATTGCATTAGCTAGAACTTCTAGCATCATGTTGAATAACAGTGGAGAGAGTGGGCATCCTTGTCTTGTTCCCAATCTCAGTGGGAAATCTTTCAGTCTTTCTCCATTGAGTACATGTTGGCTGTGTGTTTTCCATATATACACTTTATCATATTGAGAAAGTTTCCTTCTATTCCTATCTTAGGTGTGTTTTTATCAAGAAAGGATGCTGTATTTTGTCAAATGCCTTTTCTGCATCAATCAAGAGGACCATGTGGTTTTTATTCTTCAATTTAGTAATGTGGTGCATGTATTACACTGATTTTCTTGTGTTGAAAAACCCTGGCATACCTGGTATAAAGACCATTTGATTGCCATGTATAATTCTTTTCACATGCTTTTGGATTTGGTTTACAAGTATTTTGTTGAGGATTTTTGCATCTATATTCATTAGAGATATTGGTCAGTAATTTTTTTGTAGTATCTTTACCTGGTTTTGGTATTATGGCGATGTTAGCTTCATAGAATGAGTTTCTAGCATTCTTTCCTGTTCAATTTTTTAGAAGAGCTTGAGCAAGATTGGTATTAGATCTTCTTTGAATGATTGGTTGAATTTACCTGTAAAGCCATCTGGTCCTGGGCTTTTCATCTTTGGGAGGTTTTTGATGACTGTTTTGATCTCTTTACTTGTGATTGTTTATTGAAGTTTTCTATTTCTTCTAGGGTAAGTGTAGGTTGTTTGTTTCTAGGAATTTGTCCATCTTATCTATGTTGTCTAGTTTTTTGGCATACAGTTGTTAATAGTATCTTCTTATGATCTCTCTTATTTATGCAGGGTCAGTGGTAATGTCCCCCCTCTCATTTCTGATTTTATTTGTGTCTTCTTTTTTTACTTTGTCAGTCTAAGGGCTTGTCGATTTTGTTGATCTTTTCAAAGAACCAACTATTGGTTTATTTGATTCTATTTTGTTGTTGTTGTTCTCGATTTATTTCTGCTCTGATCTTTACTATTTCTTTCCTTTGGCTTGGTGTGGGGTTAGTTTGCTGTTCTTTTTCTAGTTCCTCCAGGTGTGCAGTTAGATCTTTGATTTTAGCTCTTTCTTCTTTTTTAATGTAAACATTGAGAGCTATAAATTTCCATCTCAGCACTGCCTTTGAGATGTCCCATAGGTTTTGATATGTTGTGTTCTCACTTTCATTTGTCTCAAAATATCTGCTGAATTCTCTTGCAATTTCTTTTTGACCCACTGAGTATTAAAGAATGTGTTGTTTAATCTCCATATATTTATGAATTTTCTTTTTCCATTATTGATTTCCAGCTTCATTCTGTTATGATCACAGAAAGTGTTTTGTATAATTTCAATCTTTTTAAATTTATTGAGACCTGTCTTGTGACCCAACAAATGGTCTATCCTGGAGAAGGGTCCATGAATGCTTGAAAAGAATGTATATATTCTGCTCTTTTGTGGTGGAATGCTCTATAAATGTGTTAGATCTATTTCATTTATCTTATTATTCAAGCTCTCTGTTTCTTTATTTACCCTCTATCCAGATGTTCTATTCAATACTGAGACTGGCGCATTGAAGTCTCCAAATATTATTATAGAGACATCTATTTCTCCCTTCAGTTTTGCCATTGTGTGCCTCATGTATCTTGGAGCACCCAGGTTAAGTGCATAAATATTTTAGTTATTTCTTCTTGGTGAATTGCCCCTTTTATTAATATATAATGACCTTCCTCATCTCTTATAACAGTTTTGCATTTAAAATCTATTTTGTCTGATATTAGTATCACTACTTCAGCTCTTTTTTCTTTTTGTGTGGACTATCTTTTTCCAACCTTTCACTTTCAACCTGGTTGTGTCCTTATGTCTGAGTGAGTCTCTTGTAGAGAGCATATAGATGGCTCATATTTTTAAATGAGTCTATCAGTCTATGTCTTTTGATTGGGGAGTTCAGGCCATTAACATTCCATGTTATTAATGTAAAGGTATTACTTCTTCCGTTTTATCCTTAGGCTTTCTATTGTCATATCTTACTATTGTCTGTCTTTTTACCCTTTAATTTAGCTTTCTCAATAATCTTCATTTCTACACTTTTCTCCAAGTCTCTTGCCTTTGCTTTTTCCTTTCATGCTGCAGCACTCCCTTTAGAATTTTTGTAATTCTGGTCTTTTGGTACCATACTCTCTCAGTTTTTGTCTGTGAAGACTTAAACTCACCCTAATTGGTTTTTTGCATGATAAAAGTTTATTAGCACTAATAGTTCCTAGGGCAGAGAGGAGTAGCACACCTCATGGAGTCACAAGGGATAATACATCAGGAGTGTAGGCTCAACCCATCAGTTGGGGAGGAAAAGCATATAGTGGACCTGGAGGTTTTGCTTTTATAGTGTTATGTGGGTGGAACTGTAGTGGTTGGTCAAGCAAGAGTGGAAATTCAGGTGTTTGTATTTGACTTCTGTAGGTGCGTGAACCTAGATAGGATGTGAGGAGGAGAGGGAGAAGTTGTTTATCTTGTATAAGCAGGTATCAGGATGGTCACTGAAGGACCTAATGAAAGGGTAAGATGCTATGTTACTACCGACCTTGTAGATTCTAAGGCAGCACGATAATGTGACAAAAGTCTCTATTTTATTTTAATTCATTACAATTGACCTTGTGATGGCTCACCATTGGGATCTTGGGATTGGATTATGTTGTCTATTTGTATTGTGGAGATATTAAAGGTGAAAGGTATTTGCATATTGGTTGGAGGTGATGGCCAACAAGAGGCATATTCTACACTGCAGATTTGTAGAATATGTAAGATGGGCAAGTTCTCAAGCCAAGGGTTAGCGACACATTGTGTGATGCTAATCTCTTATGTGGTATGGTTGTTAAGTATTGTTTGGCCTCCCATTGTGTTTGTGTGCACCTCATGGTGGAGTCACAATTGTGGGACTTATCACTCACAGTTTGGCAGTGTGGTCTAATTGCTGCACATTTTCTGGAAGGCAGATGACATTTTCAGGGAAGTAAAATTGGTGGGGGGAGAAAGGAGTCATATTGGTGAAGACATCTCTGAAGATGTTGCTAGATACCTGGGTAAGGAGTAGGAACAAGGGAAGTGTGGTGCAAACAATTAGGGTCTGGTGAAAGCAAATCCTTGGAAAGTATAGTCTTTGCTGTTGGTGGGCCTGTGGTGGGGGGTACATTATCTCCAGCGATGAACTCTTAGGCTGGGGCAGTGTTGTCTGAGGTGAGGTCATCTCATCTATGAGCTCTTTGGGCTGGGGTGATGTCATCTGTGGTGGCCAGTCCGTTGGCCTTCCCAGGTGGCTATCTCCTGGAGAAAGGTGAGGGTCAGAGGGTCTTGGGTAGTAGCCTCTTGAGCCATGAGGGCCAGGATTTGTTTTAATTGACCCAAGTGTGCTGGACTTACAAATCTGTTAGGGGAAGCAGATATGGCGCAAGTGATTGAGCTCCTGCCTACCACATGGGAGGTCCTGGGTTCAGTTCCTGGTGCCTCCTTGAGAAGACAAGCAAGACAGCGAGCTGGCACGATGGGCTAACGCGGCGAGCTGATGCAACAAGATGATGCAAACAAGGAGTCACAAAGAGAAAACACAATGAGAGACACAGCAAAGCAGGGAGTGGAGATGACTCAAGCAACTGAGAGCCTCTCTCCTGCATAGGAGGTCCCAGGTTCTGTTCCCAGTGCCTCCTAATAGAAAAGATGAGTAGACACAGAAAGCACACAGCGAATGGGCACAGAGAGCAGACAGCAAATGCAACAATGAGGGGGAAGTAAATAAAAAATCATTAAAGAAAAAACTGTTAGGCTATTGGGATGATCAGGGATACATTTATTGAACCTCTGGGCTACTTGGTGGTTAATTTAGGAATATTTTATCTAGACAAGGTATAGTTTTTTTTAAAGGGCCCTTGTCAGTGATGATTTATCCATGTCTAGTGGCATGCTGCCTGAGATAATGTATTATAGCTTGCCAATATATCCAGTTGGCCCAACTGTGGGGACTGTGTTGGGCTCCCTGTGTTTGGTTACTGTAGGCATCCCCTGTTATGGTTAGTCAAGCAAGCAACCCAGTAACTCAGGCCAGTCATAAGAAGGATATAAGTCATAGCCTGGGTGAGCTTTTGCATTTTACTAACTTGGGTGATATGTCTCCAGCAGTTTAAAATAGCTGCAGCACTGCCCAGGGAGAGGTGTTGGTTTTTTTTTTTTTTTTTTTTTTTTTCTTTTTTCTTTTTTTTTAATTTTATTTATTTATTCATCTATCCCCCCCTTGCTGCTTGTGCTCGCTGGGTCAGCTAACCACGCCGTGCGGGTGGGCTTGCCCTCACCAGGAGGCACCGGGAACCGAACCCGGGGCCTCCCATACGGTAAACGGGAGCCCCACTGATTGAGCCACAGCCACTTCCCCGAGGTGTTGGTTTTTAAATACCTTTCTTGCTCCCTGGGGCAAGCATGGCACACTCTTAAGTTTCATTTTTGCCTCATTCTGTCGTTTCTGGATGTGGCTAACATCCAACAGGCAAAGTTTGTTTTTACCTCATACTGTAACCACACATTGTACTGATGTACATTTGCTTATGTGTGTGGCTTTAATTTCATCCTCTGGTTTCAGGTGATATTTCAGCATTTCATGTTGGTTGGCAGGGGCAGTTCCAAGAGTGTCAAGGATTTGCTCTTATTCCAGGGGAATTGTTAAACATCAGTACAGTTTTGAGGCCATGAGAATGTCCAAATCAAGGCATCATCAAGGTGATGCTTTCTTCCTGAAGACCAGCTGCCAGCAATCCTTGACTCCTGTGCCAAATGGCAAAACATATGGCAATGTCTACTTCTCTCCTCCTCCTCCCAGTTTTTCTTGCTTTCAGCTGCTTGCTTCCATCTCATCCTCATTTTTTCACTCTCACTTTTGAAGGACACAATTCTTGGCTGGAAACTTTTCCTTCAGTACCTTAAGTACAACATACCACTTTTTTCTCATTTCCATGGTTTTTGATGAGAGGTCAACACTTAATCTTATTGAAGTTCCCTTGTATGTTATGCTATGCTTTTCTCTTGCTGCTTTGAGAATCCTTTATCTCTGACATTTGTCATTCTGAATAGTAGGTGTTTCAGAGTAGGTCAATTTGGATTTATTCTGTTTGGGGTGCATTGTCCTTCTTGGATATTGACATTTATGTCTTCCATAAGGGTTGGGAAGTTTTTGGTCATTATTTCCTCAAATATTCTTTCTGCCCCTTTTCCATTCTCTTCCCCTTCTGGGACACCAATAATGCATATGCCTGAATTTCACATTGCCATTCAATTTCCTGAGAACTTGTTCCATTTTTTCCATTCTTTTCTCTTTCTGTCCTCCTGTCTTTTCAAGTTCAGACGTTCTGTCCTCAGTATCATGAATTCTGTCCTCAATCAATTAAAATCTGCTCTTTTGTGCCTCTGTTTTTTTTTTAATTTTTAATCTCATCCATTGTGTCTTTTATTCCCATAAGTTCTGTTACTTTTCTTTGCAGGCTTTTAAATTGTTCTTTATGCTCACCTAGTTTTTTTGTTTTTGTTTTTTTGTTTTGTTTTGTTTTACATTATCAGTAGTTACTTTATTTTTTTTTAACAAATCAATTTTATTGATACATATTAATAAAGAATACAATTCATCCAAAGTGTCTAATCAGTGGCATTTGGTATAATCACATAGTTGTGCATTCATCACTTCAAAAGTGTCTTCTTAATATCTTTTGTCTTTTTAGTTATGTTTTCCTTCAATTCTTTGAATGTATTTAGGAGATTTGTGTGATTATCATTGATTAGTTGGCTTAGATCCTGTATCTCATCAGGGTATTTGGTTTGCTCCTTTTTCTGGGCCATCTCTTCCTGTTTCCTAGTATGGTTTGTAATTTTTTGTTGATGTCTAGACATCTGAATATGTTGGTGGCTTTACTTCGACAATTTCTCTTTCTTGCCTAGTGTTTTTTTTTTTTTCCCCCATGGCTCTTATTTGATTTTTGGGTCTTTAAAATTGCTCAGTTTAAATTATCAAAATCAGGCCAGGGATTCACTAATGGGGAAGAGATTTTCTCCCAGGAGTTCAGGCTAAGAGACCTAAAGCAGTTTTTCTCCTTGCAGTTTCCTGGCTGGCCAGAAGATGGCACTCTTTGGGGAGCCTTTCCACAGAGGTCTTTCCTTCAACCTCTGTTTGCCTATGTTTCTGGTCTGGTCAGTGCCAAGAATCAAAGTGGCCCCTGCTGGCCAAATTCACTGAAGAGAAACCATTCTCTTCCCTCTGTCACATCCTCCCTTTTCCCAGGAGGAAGATTCTGTTCCCCTCTCAGTCAGCTGCAGTGGGCCAGGAGCTTTATCTGGGCAGCATGCCTTGAGGGTGGGGGATGGGTAGCCTTCCCGGCTGCCACGGAGCTTAGTAACTCATGTTTTTCATTTCGGGTTCTTCGTCTCTCTGTCCCTTCCTCTCCTGGGCGTGGCAGAACACTGTCCTGGTCTACTGACCCCCAAAGCATGTCCCTTGGACAACTTTTGAACCTTTCTCCATTGCTTTTGTGAGAGAGTTGGGCCCTGCCTGTTTACTCCAACACCATCCTCCCAAACACCCCCTAATGTTTTTTTTTTTTTTAAGATTTATTTTATTTCCCCCCCTCATTGTTTGAGGTCACTGTCTGCTCTCTGTGTTCATTTTCTGTGCTCTCTTTGTGTCTGCTTGTTTTTTTCTTTAGGAGGCCCCGGGAACCAAACCTGGGACCTCCCATGTGAGAGAGGGGCACTCGATCACTTGAGCCACCTCAGCTCACTGGGCTGTTGTGCCTCTCATTGTCTTTCCTCTTTGCATCTCTTTGTTACATCATCTTGTTGAGTCAGCTCACTGTGCCTGCCCATTGTGCCAGCTCACCTTCTCCAGGGGGCACCAGGAACCAAACCCAGGAACTCCCATGTGGTAAGTAGGAACTCAGTTGCTTGAGCCTCATCTCTTCCCTCCCTAATGTATTTTTAATCTCATCCACTAAGTCTTTCATTCCCATAAGTTTTTTTTTTTTTTTTTTTTTTTTTTTTTTTGCAGGCTTTCAAATTGTTCTTTATGCTCACACAGTGTCATCTTAATATCATTTATCCCTTTAGTCATATTTATGCTCCAGGTTCATAGCAAATACCCTGATCCAAAACAAACTTTTGTTCTTACTTTCCCTTGCTAATGCTTTTCCCTCAAACTGGATGCTCTTTTATCCTTTTTTTCTATCTGATAAAATTTACTCATTTTTCCAGATTGCTTAAATACCATCATCTCTTTTGGGGAGGCCTACATGGTCTACCAATCTGAAACAGATTAATCATTGCTCTGGATACCCAGAGAATTTGGACCCCATTCACAGTTTTTTTAAAGATTTATTTTATTTCTTTAATTCCCCACCCCCATTGTTTGCACTCGCTGTCTGCTCTCCGTGTCTATTTGCTGTGTGCTTGTCTTCTCTTTAGGAAGATGAACCTGGGAACTCCCATGTGGTAAGTGGGAGCTCAGTCACTCGAACCACCTCAGCTCCCTGCTTTGTTATGTCTCTCATTACCTTTCTTCTTTGTATCTCCTTGTGTCATCATCTTGTCACACCTGCCTGCCATACCAGCTCACTGTCTTGCTTGTCTTCTCCAGGAGGCACCAGGAACTGAACCCAGGACCTTCCATGTGGTAGGCAGGAGATCAATCACTGAGCCACATCTTCTTCCCAGCAGTTCTTTTCTAGAAGTCTTCTGGACTTTTTTCCTTCTTCAAGCCCATATAAAAGTGTGGAGAAATAAAAAAAATGAAATGTAATCACAAATACAGATATGAAATGTTCATGTTTGGACATCATATTTAGCAAGTGAAAATTTCTAAATGTATTTTTAAGCACCTGATTTGGCAGAGCAGATAAGTATTTCCCATAGGATAGAAGATATGATGATAACCAACATTTGTAAATCTGATTATATTTATTTTGAGAGTTAAAGGGAATTTTTAATTTTCAACAGCCTCCTTTTCTAAAGAGATTAAACATTCTGTGTTTTAAAAAGTATACCAAATTATTCCAAGAATACTATATGAAACTATGTTAATAAATGTTTTAAAAAATAAAATCAGAAAGTAAGAGTGTCTACTTAATTTCATCTTTTCATGGGGTACAGAGGTAGAAAAAAATCCAATTAACATTTTTAGATGCCTTGCAATATGTGGGACTGCTCCACTAATCTTGATACAGATATTTAAAGAGATAATAATATAAATACAAAATTTAAAATATATTTACATTCTATTTATCCAACAAGAAAATTATACACATAATTTTCTGCTTAACATAGTGGATGCTGTGATAGTGATCTTGACAAACCAGTGAAGATGCAAACTAACTACTGAAAATACCACAAAATAAACTCTTAAGCATGAGCACATGATATATGTTGGAAAGTTGACAGCATGTGGTTGCTTCCTCCTTTTATCCTTCTTTTCCTTTTTTTTTGTTTTATCTTTTGTCCTAAAAAAAAAAAAGAAAACACATTAATGATTGTTTTAGTTTAAAAAAAGAGACACACAGACCTTCTTTATTTAATTACATTAATTACATTCCCATGGTTCAAAATTTTAAAGGTAAAAGTGTCCTTTCCACTCCTCTCAACTAGCCATCTAATTTTTCCTAAAGGCAATGACAAATATTACTAGATTCTTGTGTATATTTTCAATGATATTTTATTCATTTACAAACTAATAAGTACATTCTTCCATCTACTAACACTTTTTCCGTATTTTACACTGTATGTGTACAACTTGAAGGCAATTCCTAATTAGTGTGCAAAGGATTCCTTAATATTTTTTATGACTGCAATGTATTCCATTGTATGGATGTTCACTTAGTCTACTATTAAAGGACATTTATATAATTTCCAATCTTTTTCTATTACAAACAATATTGCTACAAGTAACCTGTACATGTGTCTTTTCACATGTGTGTGAAAACACCCATAGGATGTATTAACTAAAGGTGAAACTGTTGGCACCCTGCTGTCTGTGCAAAACTGCCAAGAGGCACCAAAGAGATGTCAATTCTTCCCAATACAGGTGTCAGGGTTGCCAATGAAAGTATGACTCACACTGGCACTGGATGGAAAAACATTTACTCATATAGAGAAGAGACAAAGCAAGTCAGCTTCACTAGCAGGTGTTGATCTTCCATGGCCAGCAGTTCTCAACCTAGGCCAATGCAGGGAGATGGTTAATGCACACTTCTTAATAGAAGGAAACCACTCTCTCCCCGCCAGGAACAGCTACACTAGCAGGGGTAAGATGCGTGCCATAAAATGGACATACTTTAGCCAGACTGTCTCCAGTGAATGTTTACATAAGCTCAGGACTAAAAGGGAAGGCATATGCCAACAGTCCACCATCTGCTAGTGGATGTGTTTTACCTCAAGACATTCTAGAGAAGGAAGTCAGCCTGCACTTATCATCCTATCTTAGGAGTCAGACTAACAGTCCTGGTCATAGGGTTTATTTGTGGGTTTCAGGAAAAGCTGGCAGGGTATGCTTGCACTGTTCCCTACCACAACATACATTTCTAATTTTAATAGGTACTGTCAAGATTGTCTCCCAAAGAGTTTGGACCAGTTTTCTTCTTTACAAGCAAAGAAAGTGCCTGCTTCCCCAAACCTTTACCAACATAGTATGACAAACTTTTGAATCTTTGCTAATCTGATAGGTGAAAAACGGTATTTCCAGGTAATTTTAATTTACATTTCTCTTATGAGAAAGTATGAGCATCTTTTTAAAAAAAATAAATTTTAAGAGCCATTTGTATTTTCCTTTTTGTGAGTTGTCTGTCATATCTTCTGCACATTTGTCTATTGCATTATAGGGCTTTTTCTTATTGATTTTAGGAGCTCATTTCAAATTTCCTTAATTTCTTCTGTGATATAAGCTGCAAATTTTCCCCAGACTCATTTTTCTTTGACCTTTCCTTATGGATATTTAAAAATTAATGAGATCTAATAAATACAGAAAAGCACATAAAAACATATGTACAGTTTTATAAGTAATTATAAAACAAGCACCATTCTAACCATCAAAGTGAAAAAACAGACTATTGCTGATATCCCCAGAAGTGTCACCATGTGCCCCTCCCAGTCACAATCCCTCTCTGTCTCAGAAGTCACATTATCCAGATTTGTTTAAATAAAACTCTTCAGCTTTTCTTTGTAGTTTTATCTGCAGAGTTTAGTTTTGCTTCTTCCTGACTTTTATATAAATGGACTTATACTATATATATTCATCAAATATTTTTCCATATATTTTTATTTATTTTTAAAATTAATGATATTTGTGTATTTTTAGGATCAGTTTGACTATTCAACGTGATACAATTGATTCCTATCAAGTTATTCAATTTGATGTTCAAATTATCCCAAATTTTACTAATGAGAGCCCTTTAAGCTGGATTGTCTTTTTTTTCCTCCAAAGATGTATTTTATTTATTTACTTCTCCCCACCCCCTCATTGTTTGCATTTGCTGTGTCTGTTTGTTGTGTGCTGTGTCTGTTTGTTGCTGTGTCTTTTTTTAGGAGGCACTAGGAACCCAACCTGGAACCTCCCATGTGGGAGGGAGGTGCCTAATCGCTTGTGCCACCTCTGCTACCTGCTTTGTTGTGTCTCTCATTGTGTTTTTCTCCATGTGTCTCTTGTTGCGTCATCTTGCTGCATCAGCTTGCCAAGTCAGTCCATTGTATCAGCTTGCTGTCTTGCCCATCTTTTTTAGGAGACACCGGGAACCAAACCCAGACCTCCCATGTGGTAGGCGGGAGCTCAATCACCTGAGCCACATCCACTTCCCTCAAATATTCTTTTGTGTTTTGCTTCTTTTGCTCAAAATGTTTGAGAATCATATAGTTGTTGTGTGATACTATAGTTTGTTCATTTTCATTGCTATGAGATATTATGCTGTATGCTCTATACTATAATTTATTTATTCATTCTATTGCTGATAGATATTTGAGTTGTTTCCATTTTTTAAATGAACAATGCTACCATGAATATTCATGTATAGGTATACCGGTACAAAAGTAGATGAATATCTCTTGAGAATATATCTAGGTATGGGACTGTTGGGATTTTGGGCTCATGATACATATGTATGTAATCTAATTTATCAATATTTATTTCATGGCTATTCAGTTTTGTGACATATGTAGAAAGAACACCCTCCCCCCATGATTAAGGCTTTTTTTTAATCAAAAAAAAAAGAAGAAGAACTTCCCAATGGTTTCTTACAATTCTTTCATGTTTTTTTTTAACACTTAAATCTTTGATCCATCTAGAATCTATCCTAATATAAAGTTGAGGTATGGATCCAGACTTTTTGTCTAGATAGCTGCTGTTGTTTTTTTTAACTCTACTATTTAAATAAGCCAACTTTTCCCTACTGGTTTGAGATGACTCCTTTATTTTATATCAAATCTGGATGCATTGGTGGTGGTGGTATTTTTCTGTGCTGTTTCATTGGTCTGTCATGCAGAACAATTCCAATGTCCCCAAAATGCCTCATGTTACACCTATTCTTCCCTCTCCCTCCCCTCAGAACCTCTGGTAACCACTGCCTTTATATCAATGTTACAAGTTCTTCCATTACTAGAATAAAAATAATTCTACATTAGTCCATAGTTGCATTTCCCCCTTATGTTTGTGCATTCCTCAATCTTGAGGATTTGGGGATGCCCACCCTGCTTCTGATTGAGAGGGGACTTAGATCCCATGGGGCAGATGGATGGCACTGTCTTGTTTTTAGTTGTAGCTATTCTGTTTTTTGGGGATGGGTGTTATCCATCACCATCCTTTTGTTAGTTGTCCTGGGTGAGTCCAATGAACCGGAGAGTAGGTGTTGGCTGCAACTGTTCTGAGAGTCAGTGCTCAACCAGCATAAGAACAGCCAGAGGATTTAAGTCTCTGGGACATATACTTAACAAGTATAGTGCTAATTATAGGTTCTGATAAAAGGGGCATAAGAACCATGTGTAAGAAAATTATAAATTAGTCTAACCCTGATACATGGGGATAGGTTATCATAAATTCCAAGGTAAGGCTCACTGACAGGTTGCTGAATTCCTGAGGTTGTCTTCCCTGCCTATACTGTCCAGATGTCTCTAGAGCATGCAGGAGCTCCCCTGCTTGAGGCACTGTTTACTGCAGCAGTCAGTGAGATCCTCTTAAGACGTGCATAAAAACTCATTTGTATTTAATATTTCCCCCTTTTGGTCAAGGTCTTTTTCCAAATGCATTGCTAGTTGGTACTTATAATCCCTCAGTTCAAGGGAGGCTCATCCCAGGGAGTCATATCCCATGCCTGGAGGTCTGCCATTTTTTATCCTCCCATGTGACAAGGCTCAAACAGCTGAGGCCTGGGAAAGAGATGAGCCATTTGTCTGTTAGCTTATAACTGAAATTGGGAAGAATGCAGGACAGCTGAGACTGATATAGGTGGCCCAGAGAGAAGCAAGCCCTATGCCAGGAGAGAGAGGACTGCAGGATCAGTTAAACACGAAGCCTCAAGAGACTGGGCACATGGAGCTTGAGAGGAAAAGGTGAGCCCAGAGAGGAAGGGTGAAACCTGGGCAGAGATTGGTGGCCATCTTGCTTCACTACATAGTAACATGCCAGGATTAACAGTATCTGACTTTGGTGAGAAAGCATCTCTGATCGTGCCTCAGTTTGGACTTTTCATCCTGGAACTGTAAGCCTTTACCCCAAATAAATCCCTTTATAAAAGCCAACAGATTTCTGGTACTTTGCATTGGCAGTCCTTTGGAAAACTGAAACAGATGGAAAAAAATTATTTCATGTAAATAGTAATCAGAAGAAACCAGTGTGGCTGTATTAACACCAGACAAAATAGACTTAAGTCATGAACTGTTAAAAGAGACAAAGAAGGATATTACATATCAATAAAAGGGTCAATTCGACAAGAATATTTAATAATTATAAATATATATGTACCTAACAGTGGAGTACCAAAATATATGAAGCAAACATTGACAGAACTGAAGGGAGAAATAGTTCTGCAATGGTAGTTGGCAATTTTGATACACTCCTTTCAACACTAGATAGAACATCTGAACAGAAGATCAGGAAACAGAGGACCTGAACAACATTATAAACCGACTAGATCTAACCAACATATATAAAACACTTCACCCAACAATGGCAGAATACACATTCTTTTCAAGTGCACATGGATCATTCTCTAGGACAGACCATATGTTAGGGCACAAGAGAAGTCTAAATAAACTTTAAAAGTAACCTCTCGGACCACAATGGAAGGACGCTAGAAATCAATAACAGCAGGAAAGCTGGAAAATGTACAAATATGTAAAAATTAAACAGCACACTTAACCAATGGATTAAAGAAGAAATTACCAGGAAAATTAGAAAATATTTAAATGACAACAGTTACAACATTCCAAAATTTATGGGATGCAGCAAAGGCAGTGCTCAGAGGGACATTTATAGCTATGAATGCCTAAATTAAAAAAGAGGAAAGAGATACCTACCTGGATGAAGGGGGCAAGATGGCAGCAGAGTAAGTAGCTCCAAGAGTCAGCTCATCCTACAGTTCAATAGTAATCAGCCAGAGTTATCTAAATTACCTGTTTGGGGAGCCCAGGAGACCGGAGGAGCATCCTAAAACATCCGTGGAAGTATGGAAGGAGGAGACCGCCCATCTGCAGTGAAGATTTGTGAGTAGAATACTCCACGCCACAGAGGCCAGTGCCCATCCCCCACTGGCGGCACAAGCCGCCTCGGAAGCTATTCCCTGACTGGAGTTGGAAGCTCCATTTTCAAAAAATGGGGGAGGAAGAGATGGTTGGGCCCCAATTTCAGCTACTGATTAGTAAATGTGGCTGGCTAAAGTCCAATCCTAAGAACAGCTAAAGTTTGAACCTAAGACAGAAAGAGACTGGTAGCCTCCATTTTAACTCCACTCCCAGCATGAGGGTAAGGAGGGAAGCGGGGGTGGACTGAAAATCACAGTGAGGGTAAGGACCAGCTTCTTTCCACTCAGGTTGTATTGCAACCCTAGCCTAGGCTCCAGCCTTACCTCCAGCAGGGAGAAAGTTGGGGGGACCTGCACCAGCCTCTCTGGGCAACCGCAGGTACTTTTGACCCACTTGGACTAGATTGGGCAAATCTGTAGACATATCTCCAACCCCAATATGATAGGAGGGGGGCAGTGTTTCCTCAACCTCCCTAGGCAACTTCAGGGGCTTTCGGCCCACACAAACCAGACTGATTACTGGAAACATCTGTGGCTCCATCACCATCCCTGACAGAGCAGGAGGAGGAACAGTGCTCCCTCACCCTTCCCAGGTAACTACAGTTGCTTTCAGCCTGCACAGAATAGATTGCTGGGCACATCGGAGGCTTCATCCCTGGCATGGGAGGAAGGAGCTTAGAGCTTCATCAGTCTCTCCAGGAAACTACAGATGGTCTTGTTCTGAATAGCTTGGATTACTGCACACGGCTGTGCCTCCATTCCTACCCCTGGCAAGGGAGAAAGGTGGGAGAAGCTGCATCAGTTCCTGGGACAACACAGGCAGCTTCAACTTCCATGGCTTACATTACCAAGTGCATCCTCGGCTCCTATTCCACAACCAACAAGGAGAAAGGGCAAGAAACCGATGAAAAGAGCTGAAAAAATTCAGATTGGCTAAACACGAGCCACTATAAAGTTCCAAATTAAGTTGAACCAAGTATCAAAGAGATGCTGTAGCACAAAATCAACCAAATAGAAAGCCCTAGACTAAAGATACAAAAGGGGCCAAGAATAAATACATCTAGCAAATCAGATGCTGAGATACCAACAAAAACTTACAATCCATACCAAGAAACAGGAAGATATGGACTAGTAAAAGGAAAAAAACAGCTTCCAGATGACATAAAGGAGTTGAGACAACTAATCATAGGTATTCAAACAAATCTCCTTAATAAATACAATATGATGGCTAAAGAGATTATCGACATCAAGACGACACTGGGTGAGCACAAAGAATCTGAAAGCATCCATAGAAAAACAGCAGATCTTATAGGAATGAAAGGCACAATAAACAAAATTAAAATACACAGGTGGCATATAACAGCAGATTTGAAGAGGCAGAAGAAATGATCAGTGAGATTGAAGAAATGGCCTCTGAAAGTGAAATACAAAAGAAGAGATAAAGAACAGAAAAATTGAACAGGGTCTCAGGGAACTAAATGCTAGCAATAGACATTCAAATATATGTGTCATGGGATCACAGGAGAAAAGAAGAGAAAAGGGGCAGAAGGAATATTTGAGGAAATAATGGTAGAAAATCTCCCAACCCAACTAAAGGACATAAATATCCATGTCCCAGAAGCGTACTGTACTCCCATCCGAATAAATCCAAACAGACCAACTCCAAGTCACATACTAATCAGGATGTCAAATGCCAAAGACAAAGAATCCTGAGAGCAGCAAGAGAAAAGAGATTCATCACATACAAGGCATACCCAATAAGATTAAATGCTGATTACTCGTCAGAAACCATGGGGGCAAGAAGGCAGTGGTATGATATATTTAAGATACTGAAAGACAAAAACTGCCAGCCAAGAATCTTATATCCAGCAAGACTGTCTTTCAGAAATGAGGGCAAGTTTAAATAATCACAGATAAACAGAGTGAAACAGTTTGTAATGAAGAGACTGGCTTTACAGGAAATACTAAAGGGAGTACTACAGCTTGAAAAGAAAAGATAGGACAGAGAGGCTTGGAAGGAAAATCTCAAAATGAAGATTAAATCACTAAAAGTAAAAAGAGCAAATGTCCATTTATGTCAGACCCCAGCAAGGGGGTGGGGACCCAACCTGAAGTATGCCATACTGATATAGCCCAATCAGAAGCCCTAAATTGATTTTATCAAGTAAACTTAATCAGAGGCCCCTCACTGAATTTAATACAATCAAATGGTATAATACCCAGAGGAAGAGATTAGTTTACAAACATAATCTCTCTCTTTTTGGGATTCATAAATAATCTCAAACTGCCACATGTACTGATATATGAAACACCATTTTTTAGTGTTTATAAACACAATCTACTTGGTTTAAAATCAAGTGATTGGAACAATGTTTTGACATATTTTAAGCACATTGTTGAAAGTTTCATTGAAGAAGCATTCAGTCGATGTGTAATCAGTTTGTGATTCTGTTTTGGTGCTCTGGTTTTTTGAGGACCAATAATCAAAGTAGATTTTGTTCTTGAACAGTATCCCAGAAGATTTGATGACAACTGTTGGCTTGAGTTGTTTTTTTTTTTTTTAATAGAATTCTACCTAATGTTGATAAATACACAAATTTGTATGGAAAAAAGCCTAGAAAAATGAAACTGTAGATTGGATAGTAATCTAAATCTTATTGTGATAAAGGAGGGGAAGTTTTGGTGCCATAAATTCTCCCTTCACAGTAGTGAACCTAAATCAGTTGAAATGCATTTCTGTACCATAATTTACACTTCAATAAAAGTTTGCTTAATTCATTTTAACATTAAAAAAAAAAAAGAAAGTGAAAGGCTAGAAAAAGATATTCCATGGATGCAGTAACAATAACAACAAAAAAGGTGGAGTAGCTATATTTATATTGGATGAAATGGACTTTAAAAGCAAAATTGTTATTAGAGTCAGAGAAGTTCATTATATACTGATAAAAGGGGCAATTCACCTGGAGGAAATGAACATAATTTACATGCACTGAACCAGGATGCCCCAAATTACATTGGGCAAACACTGGCAAAACTGATGGGAGAGGAAAGTGGATGTGGCTCAGGTGATTGAGCTCCTGCCTACCACAGGGAAGGTCTTGGGTTCGGTTCCCAGTGCCTCCTGGAGAAGATGAGCAAGACAGCAAATTGGAGTGATGGGCTAGTGTGGTGAGCTGATGCAACAAGATGATGCAACAAGGAGACATACAGAGGAAACACAATGAGAGAGACAACAAAGCAGGGAGCGGAGGTGGCTCAAGTGATTGAGTGTCTCTTTCCCACATGGGAGGTCCCAAGTTCAGTTCCCAGTGCCTCCTAAAAAGAAGACGAGCAGACACAGAGAGCACACAGGAAATGGACACAGAGAGCAGCGAGTGCAAACAACAAGGGGGATAAATAAATAAAATAAAAATCTTTCAAAACACTTTAGGGAGAAATAGATGTCTCTACAATAATAGTTGGACGCTACAATACACCCCTCTCATTACTGGATAGATCACCTGGGCAGAGGATCAATAAAAAAAGAGAGCTTGAATAATATGTTAAATTAACCAAACCTAATAGACATATACAAAACACTGCACTCTGAAACAGCAGGATATACATTCTTTTCAAGGGCTCACGGATCTTTCTCTAGGATAGACCACATGTTGTGTGATAAAGTAGATATCAATAAATTTTAAAAGATTGAAATTATTATACAAAGCACTTTTCCTGACCATAATAGAATAAAGCTGGAAATCAAAAACAGACATAAAAAGGAAAATTTCACAAATATAGAGATTAAACAGCATACTATTAAATAATCAGTGGGTCAAAGAAGAAATTGCAAGAGAAATCAATAAATATCTCATAACAAATGAAAACAAGAACACAAGATAACAGAACCTATGGATGTAGCAAAAGCCATGCTGAGAGAGAAATTTATAGCCCTAAATGCTTACATTAAAAAAAGAAGAAAGAGCTAAAATCAATGACCTAGCTACACAGCTGGAGGAACTAGAAAAAGAACAGCAAATTATGCCTAAAGATGCAGAAGGAATAAAATAACAAAATCAGAGCAGAAACAAATGAAATTGAGAACAAAAAAAACAATAGAATTAACAAAACCATATGTTGGTTCTCTGAGATCAACAAAATTGACAAACCCTAAGCTAGAATGACAAAGAAAAAAAGAGAGTATACGCATATAAATAAAGTCAGAAATGAATATGGGGACATTACTACTGACCCCGCAGAAATAAAAGAGATTATAAGAGGATACTATGAACAACTGGACACCAACAAACTAGACAATGTTGACAAAATGGAAAAATTCCTAAGAACATACAAACAACCTACACTGACCCTAGAAGAAATAAGACCTCAACAAACCAAACACAATCAAAGAGATTGAAACAGTCATCAAACAATTTCCCAAAATGGAAAGCCCAGGATCAGATGGCTTCACAGGTGAATTCTTCCAAATATTCAAAGATTTAATTCCAATCCTACTCAAACACTTCCAAAAAATTGAACAGAATGGAACACTACCAGTCTCATTATATGAAGCCAATATCACCCTAATACCAAAGCAAGGTAAAGATATTACGAAAAAAGAAAATTAGAGACCCAATTCCCTAATGAATGGTGATGCAAAAACCCTCAACAAAATACTCGCTAATTGAATCCAACTCCACAGTCAAAGGATTCTTCATCATCATCAAGTGGGTTTTAGCCCAGGCATGAAAGAGTGGTTCAACACAAGAAAATCGATCGTAATACACGATATTAATAAACCAAAGAAGAAAAACCACATGTCATCTCTATTGACAGAAAAGACATCTGACAAAATCCAGCATCCTTTCTTGATAAAAACACTCCAAAAGATAGGAATCGAAGGAAATTTTCTCAACATGATAAAGGGTATATATGAAAAACCCACATTGTACTGAATGGTGAAAGACTGAAAACTTTCCTGTTGAGATTGGGAACAAAACAAGGATGCCCACTGTCACCACTGTTGTTCAATATAGCACTAGAGGTTCTACCTAGAGCAATCAGGCAAGAAAAAGAAATAAAAGGTATCCAAACAGGAAAGGAAGAAGTAAAACTTTCACTATTCTCACAAATTACATATCTATACATTAAAAGTCCAAAACCATTGATTTATCATTATGTTTTATGCATTTGCCTTTAGATTCTGTGAGGAGTAAAAAGGTGGAGTTACAAACCAAATGTACTACAGTTATCCCTTCCACATTGTTACTTCCCATCACAGTTTCAATATATTGAGGGTTGGCAAAAGAAATTGAATGGGAATTTTCTAGGAATTTTGTAGAAGCCACTGACAATACGCAAAGGCCAAGAGATGACACAGAGAAATTTTAGAAACTCAGAAATGCATAAAATATATGTATAGTATTGTATAATATCAATATATTTTATCTTTTAATAGCATAAATATACCCAAATTTTACAATAAGGTACTGTAAACACCACACAAAAGAAAAAGAAAAAATTCAGCGTTCTTCTCTGGTACGAAGTGGGGACCAAAAAATTTTATGTGGCTTTTCCAGATCATGGAGGCACCACACCCCTATCCCCTGTGATGTGGAAGGGATTACTGTACTAGCATTTATAATTATGCATACCATTACCTTTACCAAAGATCTTTATTTCTTTATGCAGCTTCTATCTATTGTCTAGTATCCTTTCCTTTCAACCTACAGAACTCCCTTTAGCATTGCTTGTAGGGCGGGTCTAGTGGTGATGAACTCCTTCAGCCTTTATCAGGGAATGTCTCAGAATCTCTCTTCTATTTTTGAAAAATAGTTTTGCTAACAGAATTCTTGATTGGCAATTTTTTTTCCATTCAGCATTTTTCTGATGAGAAATTGACACTTATTCTTGAGGTTTCCTTGTATGTGGCATATTGCTTCTCTCTTGCAGCTTTCAGGTTTCTCTCTTTGTCTTTGGCATTCAGAAGGTTGATTATAATGTATCTCAGTGTGGGTCTGTTTGGGTTTATCCTATTTGGAGTTCATTGAAGTTCTTGGATGGATATATTCATGTCTATCATTAAATCTGGGAAGTTTTCAGCCTTATTTCTACAAATACTCTTTCTGCCCCTTTCTTTCTTCTCTTTCTGGGGTTCCCATAATGCGTATATCGGTATGCTTGATGGTATCTCACAGGACTCTCAGGCTCTGCTCAATTTTCTTCATCCTTTTTTCTCTTTGTTCTTCAGACTGAGTAATTTCAATTTTTTTAATCTTCAGATTCACTGATTCTTTCATCTGCCAGCTCCAATCGGGTGTTGGACCCCTCTAAGGAATTTTTAATATGTTATTGTTTTCAACTCTGTTTGGTTCCTTTTTATGATTTCCATCTCTATTGATATTCTTTTTGTTCATCTATCATTTTCCTGATTTCCTTTAGTTCTTTGCCCAAATTTTCCTTTCACTGTTTGAGGTTTTTTTTACATCTTTGTCTGGTATAGAAACATCTTGTTCTCTACATTAACGGTTTCTAATGCTCTATCTTGCTACTTTGCAGGGGCTATCATCTCCTATTTCTTTGAATGTTTTACAATGTTTTGCTGCATGCTAGACAATTTTATATTTTGATGAATTATCTATGGAATTGAGTTACCAAGGTATCTGTTCCTTAAGTTCACATCCAGCTTGTGTCATGACAAATTTCCTTGAATGCCAGACTTAACAAAAGAAAAAAATAAGAACAAAACACCTTTCCCAGTCTTGGCAGAATGTCCTCTGCAAGTGTTCTACAGAGCATAGCCATGTAACAATCGGTCTAACGAACTTGAGGCAAAAGTGTAGAGTCCTCTTGGTCTTTTCTGAGCATGCATCTTGTCCTGGACACTTGTACATAGTTTTAGGAATTCCACCATTTACATGGATATGAATGCTTCCTTTTCCTCTAAGAAACAGTCTTTCCTACTGGTACTAGGTGCTAAGTATGTCTTAAAATTGGTAATCCTTTGTCCCAGGCCACTGCAATTTCATTGCTTTCTTACAGCATATTAGTTACCTTGTGGGTTACTTCTATGTGCTAGGCAAGTTCTGGACTGGTGGGCCTGTGATGAATATCCTGGTTTATTCCTTCAGACTCCCACCAGACAGACTGGTACAGACATAGATATACCCTAGTATGTACACAAGGGTTACTCTACTCCTCTGGAACCAGGACAAAGAACCCACCCTGGGAGCACAGACTAGCTCTAAGAGGAGGTGGGAAAAGGGCCAGCAAGGGTGTCATGAGGTTTTTGTGCTGTTTTTAATTTGCCTTCTTGTTTCCGTGCTTGCCCTACTACTCCA